>BEXV01000239.1:99611-113103 GCA_003118195.1 Hemicentrotus pulcherrimus | reverse complement strand
CCCCCCCCACCATTTCCCCCTTCATCCTATCTTCTTCTGCTTTCTTTATATTTCTGTTAATCAAGAGAAGACTTTAATCAAGAGGAATAAAGGTTGATCCGAAGTGAAAAGCTTACATTGATTACAGAAGTTTTTGTTTTTACATTAGCATAACGAGGTCTCATCTATCACCCCTCAACATATCACTTTCCATTCCCCCCACACTTTAACCAAGTGCCATCTCTTGCACTTTTAAAGAATGCCAGAAAACGTCTCCGCTTTTGTCCCCGTTCCATTTACCTGATCGCATTAACTTGCCCACCACAACTCCTCTATCAAAACCCCGTTGTTACACAAACAAAGAGCAGAACATAATAAAAGGGGACAGAGTGTTAAATGGCTTTATCCGCAATTCAAGCACTCATTATAACAATTGGAATGCTATACGTAATGAACTCCGCGACTGCCACACGCTACGGCATTACGACGCAGGCGGCGCCATTGTTTTGTCTAAACAAATAAAACAGCAGCCTGGCGCCAACCCGCCTCTGCCCAGTGTATATACGACCCCATAGACACCTTGTTTTGTGTACGTGAAAAGACGGTTTGTGCTCCTCGCTATTCTTCTTCAAGAAAAGAAAGGGCTTGACGTGTTGGTTTTTTGCACTTTACAAAAGCCCACTCCTTCGTCAAATCCTATTACAACTTCGATGCATTATTCATGAAAAGGGTATAATAGGTGGCGACTCGTTGTTCAGTGATTGGTGAGAAGTAGTCAAGTGCTGGTAATTGTGACGTTTGTTGGTTTTATTCTAACCTACTTAGCTCCCGCACCTCTTAGTTAAGGAAAGAAGAAGATCAGCTAACGATTGAGGGCGGGCCAGCCATGTATTGTGTATGCTTTGACATCACCAGTGCCAGTGGGTCACACTTAGAGGGAGGTCAGTCCATAGTCTGTTTAAACGAAGGTTGGAACCGCGATAAGTACCATGAGAATGTGATTGCCTGTCAAAACCATAATGTTTACTAGAAACGTTTTCAGAATTTACCGCGTAAATGAACTTGCATAGGCCTATGGTAAAAAAAGTATATATTTTATTCTCTTTCATCGTCAATCTAATGGAATGAATCTGGTAAATCTGTTTAACGTCGTATTAAATTTAATGAAAAACATTAACGCCAGTGGATTCAAGCCTTTTTGATTACAAATGTCTGTCAAATTGTCTGTCAAATGAAGTTGACAGATAATTATAAACAACCTCCATTTCAACCAATACGCAGGTTTTCTGAGACAAATGCCATATTGCGTGGTCGCCATCATACTTCTCATCTTTAACCATCGTCTTTATCTGCCTCTTACAGCATTTTCATTTTATCAATTAGGTATACTCTGTTTCTCTCTTTCATTTCTCTTCCCATTTTTTATCAATGGTGATTGCCACCAGCTCGGTTACCCCTCACATCAACTAACCAAAATCGTCACTTTCCACCTCATCGTCTGCTAGCATACCGAGCAAACTAAAATGCCACATAGGGAAGGATGTTTACGGATGGAAATATAGATAAATGATTATTCCAGAGATGGGGCGAAACAATGTAAGCAGTGACGTCCAGTAGCGAGTATGACAAATGGGAGGATCATGTCGAAAGATGTCGAGTAAAATGAATACCATCTAGACTCAATCAAAGATAACTGCTTTCTAACACCACCCGCTCGTAAAGAAGATCACAGTTGCCCCCCATTTGAAGCCGAAACCGATTCTCCAAATCTTATTAACAGTCGTTTTCTACAAATATATCCTCGCCGTTTTCCATGTTAGCGTTTGAAACGAGTGTTTTGAAGAGATTATGCTATCTGAATTGACGATATAGGAGATGACGCTGTCTTGAAAGCGTTCTGCAGAGATCAGGTTTAAGCCATTTTCCCGAATACTTAGATTGGATTTTTATGGATGCGCCTGGTGTTTGATGCGCGGATTTGGAAGACATATTCTCATCATTCCTCATATAATGATGTCGAAATTAAAATTCACGTTCATACGTTTCCATTTCTTTGATCGTCATGAAAGATAAAGACACCATCTTCTTTATTTCACCGGAATGTGATCAGATGTTTCCATATTTCCCATAAACCTTGATAGAACGACCGTGCACAATAAGACTTGGACGATCGGAACAGAGTGCTTATTATATAGAAACACATTAGAGACTTTGCAGTTTAGGTCATGTTAAGCTGAAGAGATCATTTTGTAATCGAGGCATGATCTTAACAATGTTGAGAATGAGGATTAAACATAACATTCAGTTGTGCATGGTAAGATAAGTTCAGAAATGCCATTCTGGGGCCACGAGTCATTACTCCAGAAACCATGGTAACCATTTTTTTTTAAGGGAAAAGAGGCCAATGACCAGGAAATTAACTTTCTACATCTAACGACAGAGTCGTACGAAAAGTGCACGAAATTTGACATTAAGTTGCAATATAAATCTTGCATTTCCTATCATCCCTCCTCTTGCAATTTTTTGCTTAAACGTGTCAAATACTGACGTTAAATTGTAATTATATTCTTTATCTTAAGTAAGTATTGGTATCACTATTGGCTATAATTTTATTATCCTTTGTAACATTCACTATCCACCCCTCTCTATCTCTCTCTCTATCTCTCTTACAAACACACGCACACCATACACAAACACACTTTTACTTCACACACACCCACACTTGACGTCGCCTCAAACACTTAACCCCTTTCTCTCCATCTCTCCCCTTCCGACCTTCCACCAACTTCTTTCTTTAACTGGTACATACCTCTGTCTCAGACCCATCTCAAAATGCCCCCTTCCCTGTCATCCGATCCTCTTCCACTCATCCTGCCCCACCCCCACACCATCCTCCATCGTCGCATCCCTCTCCTCTTTTACTCCCGACTTGTCTTAAGCCTGACAGGAGCTCGCCTTCCAGTCGGGCGAGCTGGCGACGCTGGGTTTGACGGCCTGGAAGCCGCTGACACACTAGAGGAAATTGCCTTTATCGGTTTTGGTGTGGGAAAACAGACGGAGGGATGGCCCATCCCGACAAGAGTGACTGGATATTAATTGTTTTTGCGTTGATTGGTATTATTATGAAATTAAAGAAAGCATGACCTAACCCGGTCAGTACGTGACCGCGCACCGCCGTTCAATTTTTTTGTCATCCCGTTATTATGAATGCCTGTGCTTGCTTGCTCCATTGCGTAGACTGATGTGAATGAAAGCTGAGCAGATAACTGTATGTTTAGCGCTGTGCGTGATAAAACAATGCACTGCTTTATTAGCATAGTCCCCAAGGGAATCGAGGTGACAGCCAAATATTTAATGTATCATACGAGATTTTGTCACTATCATTTTGCTTGTTTCTACTGTCGATTTACTGCTCCCTTTGTATTTAGTTTCTAACAATATTCTGTCTATCTACATAGTAGTCAGCTTTATATCACGAAGTAATAATTAGTGTCCTAAATAGAAAATATCTCTTTTTATAAATGAGTTTACAAATATTCTTAACATAAACAGCGAAGCCGGGTATGTGAGAGATGATTTGATTCAATTTAAAAATACACATGCATTATGTTGTTATATTGATTTTATCAAACAGGTACTTTAAAAAAACACGTAAAAACAATAAGTTATTGTTTTAATGTGTTTTGTTTTATACTTGTTTGATTCAGATCATATTATTTCCTTCTTTCCTCTTTAGAGATGTATTAAACTTAAAGCATACCAGGTAGGTCCTAACAGTAGCACAAAAAAAAAATCTTTAAATGATTTCACTCATAATTTTTGCTTTAGTTATAGCCCTTGGTCGTCCATAACTTTCTGTATTTTGGGGTCTTGTTTTTTTAAGGATTTATTTCATTTTTGTTACTAAAAGCTGCTAAATTTAGTTGAACATGTGAGGAGTTTCTTTCTTTTCACATTTTTCTTAACCTTTTCATCATATCTAAAATCCTGTGCATGAACACGACCTGGTTGGATCTCAATTGCACAGGAAAGGGGCTCAGTTAAGATGGGAGTTGTCGTCTTCCGCTCTCCCTGGTCGCTAAGTAAAGCGCCTCTGGAGACTATTAGCACAAGATCCGATACCCTGTCTTCCTTTTATTTCACTTGTAAAGACGTTTAAAGAACCATGTAGCAATACTTATGGACGAAGAATATTAAGTTTATGAAATCAGTGATCTATAATTCATTCATAGTGTATACAATAAATTGTAACATCAAATCAGTTACCGTGAATCAATTTTGTTTTCTTGAACAATCTCCACACTCTGCACAGTAGATTGCTTTTCAGGACGAAATATGCTTTGTTATAAACAAACTAAAATGTCTGATGAATTTATTGTCAATGCATATAATGCTGAAATGTGTTTACAAAATATGGCCAATGGATATACTGTTATTTTTGGGAGTCCCAAAATGTATCCACCCTATATAGGGATAGGCGTACGGAAATTGATGTAGTCTAGTGAGATATGTGCTTTGTATTTTTATATGTTTCTGTTTTTGCTTGCTCTTGCCAGGAAATTAAGAAGGGCTAATTTTTGAATGCAATGCCAATCTAATAGTTAAAGTACCTGGGCACTCATTTCAGTAACACCTTATATATAACCCATATTGCTTATTTTAACATTTATTTTACGGAACAAAAACAAACCTACCCTTTTCGAATCCATCGCCACGCTGTAGTTTGTGATTTTGTGTTGACATTACCAGGACGTTGGGGAAAAAAAGTAGTGATCAATTGGCCACATTATGGGTATATTTGGTCGGGTCGAACTAACATCGGGTGTAGATCTTAGCAGGAGAAGCAACGCCTTCATTCGATTTCATTTCTTCGGCAAACACAAGAAAGAAAACAATTGCCTGCTGTCCGACACGCACCGTGGTTTAATACGATATTATTGGTTTTGTCGTTGTGATATTTAGGTTATTTCAATGTTTAAAATATATCCGAACAGTGATTTTTACACAAACTTCATGAGCCAAGCACCTGCGGACAAGACAGCAATGTCTTCGTTGTGTATCGGTAATGTTGAGATAACATTGAAATGCTCACAAGTTGGTTGCCATTTCTGACAATATCTAGCATGCATGTGACCTGTTATTGCTATATTTTATGTCATGTGACCCATTTTTTTTCTCGACAGACTATGTTAAGCGGTGTGTGTACAGTGAGCAAAAAGAGAGAGAGAGAGAGAGAGAGCTCGCAGCGCTCGGGGAGAGCTTAAAGTAACTTGTGCAACATTCCCTCCATTTAAATAAAAAGAAGAAGATATCATTTTGGGGGTAGAGGGGTAAAGAAACACTGCTTGAATCACTTCTGACGGGAGCCACTTTGTGCTATTCTCAAACCATTCATGTCCAAATTTTTACCAATACCGTAATATCAATTACGTCAGTGAGAGAGAAAGAGGGTTATAATTGTAAGGGAGGAAACGAATGAAAGAAGCTCTTATTTGAGGAGATGGAGCGGTGAGTGAAGAACTACGGTGTGAGTTCGGGCAATGCAGGAGCCAGAAATGACGCTCTAATTCAAAATATGACAATTCTGTTTCGCTTGAAAAATGAACGTGAGTGAAGCAATTCGTTACAGGGAGGAAATGGCTCGACGGGCCGTGAGGGTGTGCGTACTCACTGTGTGTTTGTGCGAGGGTGACTGCTTTTAGGTCATCTTGAGCTTTTTTTGCATGGGACCTCCTGGTAAGATGCATGTGCTGTACATTGTGGCCATCCTTATCTTCTAAAGTAAAATAATAGAGACACGAGGACGAGGATGAAGATGGTTGGTCAAGAAGGGATAAAGACGGAGATAATTAAAGGACGGGGGGACACAGGGAGAGAAAGAAAAAAAAACAATAGGAGAGATTTGTTTAGAAGAGGTAACACATGCAAAATAAAATCATAAAGAAAGTAATAAACAGACAAACATCTGGCATTATGATATAGATAGGGACAGTTCGGGCTATAGAGACCGTGAGAGCAAAGGAAGAGAGAAAATGGCTAGACAAACAGAGAGAGGGAGAGAGAGAGAGAGAAGATAGATAGAAAGAAAGAAAGGGAGTATGGGACGGGGTAGTGAGACTATAAGATATGATAGATAGATGGAGAGAGAGAGAGAGAGAGAAAAAAAAAAGAAAGACAGAGGGAGACAGAGGTAAAAACAGAGACAATCACGTTCATACAGAGGAAGATGAGAGAAGAGGAGGTGAGGGGAGTGTTAGGCGGACAGACAGACAGATGGACATTTTGTGTGTGAGAGAGAGAGAGAGAGAAAGAGAGAGAGAGAGAGAGAGAAAGAGAAAGAGAGAGAGAGAGAGAATGAAAGAGAGATGGACAAAGTACTAAAGTTGAAAAAACGGATGTCACGTTAGAGAAGTCGAAATGGAGATAAAGCGAATGTCATGAACCATTGTGGGTGTCATCCCTTATTCTCTCCCGCCCAATACACTCTGTCAAACTTCCCGCCTTCTCAATTCTGACGATGAAAAGCGAGTCCACATTCGGGTGATAAATCTCCAACGCCGTTCGTCTGTCCGGGGTAATCCCCAAACAAGTTCGTCGGGAAAGCGAGCACTTAAGTTGCCCCGGACGGACATCACACTCTTGCTCCAAACTTCAACCCGACTTTAAAGATAGGGTTGAGTAGTGATCACGTGATTACATTATGAAAGGAACTGTCTAGAATCAATAAGGGAACGTTGATGACGTTGAACATAAGAAATGATTGATCACTGTTTATATTTTGAGGTTTTGAAATATTAAAATGTGAATGCCACACTTGAAAGCTGTATCATGGACGAGAAACATTATATAACAAGATCTTGAAAATATGCCTTTACATAATATAGGCATCAATAATTTAGAATAAAGTCATCACAAGACCAGGAAAATCCGCCTCAGTGTATGTATAGGGATTTTCGGTACATCTTAATTATTTGCGATGTATGTCCATGTTTTAGCCTTGGTAAACGGAGTATATATGCAGTTAATTCCACAATTGTGAAAGGTTCATAATGTAAAAAAATGTTGAATACATCCGTCACAATATGTTTTCTACATAAAATCAATATGCCTCAAGACCGCAACGATTGGGGAGGTCAATACTTAAAACTTTCTAATTATGATTGTGTAAGATCACACACTAAGTAAACTGAGTATGGTCATTATGATGCAATGCAGCCAATGCCACATTTGGTAGCTTTCTCATCTGGTAAACATTTCCGTTACTAGACCCGGACAAATCCTCCACAAGAACAAAAGCAATCGGGATCTTGCTAATTTCTAGATATCTTTAACGTATGTGCAAGATTTCACAGGTCCAGGAATGTCAATGTACAGGCGCTGTACGCTGTTTTTTATTATTGTTCAGGAATAAAATCTTCCACAAGCATGTTGGTATGGGGATATGAATAACTTTCGAGTATCTACAAAGTATTTATGTGCTTGATTTTACACCTGTAAAATCTCAGCGAGTAGCCGTTGAAAGCCACTTCCCAATTAAATATTGCAGCGTCGCCTAGTTGATATCATGAGGTAAGGAACGTCGTCGTCTTTAACGCCACAAGAACGCAAAGAATTGGAAATGTAATGCTATATAATTATCTATAATGTTTGCGCTAAAATTCCCATCTAAAAATCTTAGCGTATAGGCGCTAAAAAGGCGTAATTTTATCATTCTAAAAAAATATATATTCCACACAAAAATACTAATGCGATTTCTAATACCTTTCAATTATCTGCAAGATAAACGCAAGATTTCGTACGACCGAAACTGAACCATGTATGTGGGCGCCAAAAGCTATGTCTGGTACCCATGATCCATGCTATATCTCGCCCAGAATCTTATAAAGCAACCTCATTTATTTCCATTTGAGACCCTGGCTGGGTGCAACAAGTTAAGATCCCATCACTCACACGCTAGACGATTTTAATATTGCTCTTCTGACACATTCCTGCGCTGCCGAGCATCTTCAAACATCGCATCACCTCTTCCTAGCAAATAGATGTCAAAAATGGATTGCAGTCCAGTGGCGGATCCAGGCATCTCTGACAGTGGGAGGGGTAGCAGTCCGAAAATTCGATGACATGCAAAAACGAAGCCGGTGCATCAGGTTTTTGGTATGCTATTTTGGCTGATAAGGTTCTCGGACAAGCATTATAAATTGAGTCATCAAATTATACACATATAGTCTCCCTTCTGCATCCTTTTTGGGGCTAGGGCACGTGCCCCTAGTACCCCCTCCCCTCAGATCCACTTCTGGCAGACAGTCACCTTCGCTGCAAACACGCCGCAGACAACTGGGAATGGTGAATTACTGAAGCATCGAGGAAAAGGGGAAACCGCATACTTACGTGGTATTAGGGACCCTTGTCTGTCTGATTGTCTACAACAACAAAATGTATTGAAACTGGTGAAACAACGTTAAAAGAACATGCATTAAGCGGTGATCAAGGGTGTTTTTGTTTTTGTTTTTTTAGAGGAAGAGGTGCAATTCTGAAAGATAACTCAATTCAGGGGGTTTTGTTGTTGAGTATTTGGGGTATCCCAATCACAGTTTTAAAAGGGAAGCCCCTGGCTGGTTGCACACACTATACTGCATGCATATATGTACGATCTTCAATCATCATGCTCATATTTGGGCTCATAAGAATTTTTCATTAAATTATGATTGAGTTTTAAAAAGATGTCATCACATAATACATTTCTTAAGTGTAAGATTGCAAAACTCAAAATGATTTAGAAAGATTGCCTCTCAGTAGTTAGTGTATATTTGTAAAGAGCAAAAAAAAACACGTCTAATTTCTTTCAGTATATCTATTTCTCTCTATGACCGGATACAACCTGGAAGACCGACATATCGGCCCAGCGGGCCTTCTGACGACCATTAGGAGGGCCCATTAGAATTTCTTTGTCCGTCTCGTAAGTATGTCAGTCTCTTTGGCTGTCGCTGAACAGGATGCCTCTATGTATAATAGACATGAAAAGGTGTTAGTTCTGGCATCGTTTAGTACTCTATACGTTGGGCCGTGTGCGCGTATAGAGGTTGTGTGCTATCGACATACGATATGAACATACCGGAAGGCATTTGCTTGAAGAATTGCTAAAATCTAGTTCTTTACGATGTTCCGTTGTAAATGAGGTGTAATAAACCTATTTTTGATAATCCATGATTACTTTACAGTCTGAATAATTGAGTATTTTGGGTCTTATTTGTTTGCAAGAAGAGAATAGTCATGAATATGTATTTTCCACGTTGCGTCTCTCTGTCTTTGGAGTCTAATGTGGTATGAAAACCGTAATGGGTTAAGAATTGCAGGTTAAAAGATTGATATTTATGTGATTGTGATCTTTTCCCCTGGAATCGACTGATGTGTATAGGTTTTTTCACCATTGCTCTACCTTGTCGCTGAATCTCATCATTTTGGTATCTACAATAATTAATCAAGACTCCCTAATGCCCATACATTTATCATAATTTGCCCTGACCTGTTAAACATAACAAGCCAATATAGGTTCCATCATGAGCTAGTGACAAAGGGTGATAGTATAATGTCAACATATTTTCTAAACTGTCAAAAAAGGAGAGAAAAAATGAGTGAGGCCGAGTTGGTTGTTTGCATCTTCCGCAGCCACTTAGATTCATCTCCATACTTCAGACATATTTTCAAAAGTTCTCCTCACACTGCATAGTTTCTCTTTTACCGGATCAGTCTTCTAGAAACAGCTGCTTTCCGTTGCTGAATAGAAGACACTCAAGCTCTCTTGTCCTCTTATTTGCCTCCTAATTAAGTATTTTATTTGACAAACTTTCATGTCACATCTGAAGTCGAGACTATTCTTTCTCCGCGCGATCTATGCGTGCGCGCGCACTGTTGACACATTACAGCAGACACCGAGTTCGCTTTTCGTCGCAGTCGCACTGACGCCAAATTTATTGCTTTACCATCAAAATTGATTGATGGTCTTCCCCGTACCGTTTTAGGCTTTCTGTTTTCACAGGTCACGTACAGTCTTCTTGCCCCATCTTTCTTCCAATCTCCTTTTTCTTCATCTCGCCTTTTTTTCTTCTCCATTTGTCTCACGATTTCATCTTTTAGAATTCACTAAATGGCGATACATCTCATGCCCTGTTGTCAAGGTGATTGGTAATCACACGACGTTGAAATCTGGGCGCCATGTTTGGTATAAAGAAGGAGAGAAAGTGAGGAAGAGTAGTACAGGTCTTAGTCATTACGTAACTACAAGAGGTAATTAGCATAGATGTAATCCCACCACGTCCCATCTCATCGCCCTTTCTTCAGCTCATGACCTTAATGACACGGAGTGAGAGGTATGTCGGTAAAGCATGGCGGCTACTACTAAAGGATTTCTGCAGGGGAAAGGGCGGAAGCACGGATACCGAATTTCATCTTCTACTGTTTGTCTGTGGCCCGCGTAAATCACCCTTTGCTTGTGTCCAGTCGTAAAAGAGAAAGATACTTATAACCCTTTTTACGCTTTTCAAATACTTCCATCTCAATTTTATGAATTGGTTCTTCCAGACGTCCCACTAACCTCTTTGGTGGATGTGGTCAGCATCCAGTGTTTGAACTTCTTGTGTTTTTACCAAAATATCCTAAGCTTTTCATAAGATGCGTTTAACCAAGAAGTTACCAGCATTGCTGGTAACTTCTTGGTTTAACTTTGTTTCATCAGATTTGGGGAATACAGCTGTATTCTAAACAATATAATTATTTAAATCTTCTTATTAGAACGATTGCAAACGTTGCGTAATTAACCCGGTGTAAGACTGCTTCACCGACTAGTCAGGGGGCCGTTTCATAAAACTTGTTATCTATAACAACTGCTAAATTTATATGACAAATTTTCTCCTAGCCAATCAAATGCAACGATTTCGGTAGCTTATAACAGTAGCTTGTAACTTGTTATTAATAACAAGTTTTATGAAACAGTGCCCTGGTCTGTGGCATGCCATGTGAGAATGATATTGTACAAAAGTGAATACAACGTGATAAGTACAAGCGATGGCATCAATAACTGGACAATTCCCTTTATTTTTCCCCACATGACACGATTATCAGCGCAATTGATAACGCAATTGAAAGACTCCACTTCCTTTAATGGCAATCCTACTCTTTTAATGCTTCAATTTTTATGGAAGCAAAATATTGGTTAAACAGAATGGCGAAATTGGACTAATAATAAGAAAGTTATGAATGTTTAAAATGTTAGATCACTAAGTCAATGCGCCAAATCTGAAAGGGGTCAGAAGATCGTGACGACCATTTGTCTTGTACAAACATATCATTAATTTCTGTTTTTCTACGAAGTGCCATCTTCCTTGGGGCACTACTCAAAATATATTATATATAATAGGTCCTCTTACACATCGACAGAGATCATATATATTTGTTTTAATCAGATTTTTGTCATTCTGTGTGTTGGAAACAAATGGNGGGGGGGGGGGGGGGGAGTTGTCCGCTACTACATCACAGATACACTACCGATTCAGCCGATTTGAAGAGCTCACACCCACAAAACTTTTGTTAAATTCATAACTTTTTGTGGGGTCCAATTGTATTCAATCTTTCTCCAGTCTACTTCTTTGTTTTTCTGCTTTCCTGCTATCATGGTTTGATTTACCTTTAAGATGAGTCCCCTTCCTTACTGTCTTGAATTAACGACCTTTTAGACAAAAGACGTCTAAAACTATCTTCACCAAGCTCTCACCTTGCGCCATTAGGGGATATCCCCAGAGACAGTTTCCGAATATTCATAATCAATTATGTAAGCGTTAGATGTGCGGCTAGACTCTGCTTTTCACACGGCACGTTTGCGTCTCTATCCTCTGCTAACATCAGATACAATCAAGGAAAGACCAAGGACATTGGTACATCGGAATAGTAATGTTTTAACCGCGACCATTTTGTTTCACAACTCTAAATGCCATTCAGTTAGCACGATCTGCTAAGAAATGTGAAAGACAGTTCGGGCGCAAGTGGAACAAAAGTGAGAAGACACCGAGGGGTAATCAGACTCGGGGACAATCGTCATGAGCTAAAATAGAGGGGGAAAGGGGGAAAGCTTGGAAAGGTTGAGTGTGGGTGTAAATGGGGAGGTGTATTGAATACGTGCGGGAAAGCGAGCTAAATAATTCAGCTGCCTTCTCGCTGTTAATTCATCCGGCGGCGGCGTTCGCCATGGGTAAATTGTAGCGGATTGACTGGCAACTGGTATGTGATCACGTTCTGCCGATTCAGTTCGTACCTCTCTGTCTCCATCCAAGACAATTCATTTAGGCTACACACAAATAGCATGGTAGAGATAATTTGATATCTATCATTTTCACATATTAGTTATTTGTACTAGGTTACTCATCGACCTGTAAGTGTAACCAAAATGTGTTACCGGTAATTATAAACACAGTTTAAAATATGAGTTTCATTCAGAGTCTGTAGTTATGAAATGAAATTGATATATACAAATCATCTTGTTAAGTGTTTCTGAGACACTGGCTGGCCTAAAAATGCTACAATATGATTACTGTAAAAACCTAATTTCTTCAGGAAAGTAGCTTCCCCGAACCTTTCAGGAGCCAGATTTAGACAATTCTCTATAACATTATAGGTCTATCTACGCATATCAAATAAGACATGGTAAACTGCTATTTGGAAATTGAATTGTTAAAGACCATTTAGCGTCAAAAAGTAGAATTATTTTGTTTCATCATTTGCAACACCAGTTTTTATAAATGCACGTTGATAAAATAGTGAAAAGTACTTTGAGCAACCTTAGGCCGATAAATCCACGATTCAAAACGAATTTGTGAAGTATGTTGAAATATACATTTGTTTGATATGAAAACATAAGAGCGATGTACATCATAACAAATTGTTTGTATTTTTTTGTTTTGTTTTAATATTTTTTTTTATAAACGACTCTGATAGATGAAAATCGAATTCTTATACGCAGAACAGAAGGCCATGTTCTTTCAGTGAGAGCTTTCAGTAGCCGCCGATAGTATGAATCTGCTGCAAACAAGAGTGATGGGTTTTGGTGTGGCGGAAAACGCTCTAAGTGTGAGCGATGTAAGTTCTATTATTTAGAGTGACGCTATCGCTTTCACACAAATTAAACGAACCGACGGACCATGACGAATCTCTCGACCATCGCATTTCCTCGCCCGACACGACTTTTCACACTTTTTTTTCTGATTTCCCTTCAACCGCCCCCCCCCCCCGTCCCCCTCTCATCCTTCCATGCCTATCGTGTGCATTCCCCTCCCAGATAAAACCCTTTTAGCACTATATTGTTGTTGTCGTGTAGTTAGCAATGATAAACAAATACTTGATATACTACATAATTATATCAAATGACATGATTTAATTCTGTAGTATATATATGTCATTTCTGAACATTTTTCTGTCGACATACTCATATCAATCTGTTTATTCTATATATCTTTATTCATTTCCT
>BEXV01000239.1:75806-91645 GCA_003118195.1 Hemicentrotus pulcherrimus | reverse complement strand
TTTCGCTCTGTTATTTGTTTTGTTGTGTGCTGAATGTGAGTACCCTAGTTCAAATACGTGTGGATAGCAAACATTCTTTAATGCAGATAGATCAATTATAATATTCAGGCCAGAAAAAGCAGAACGAGTGTCTGTTTATAGATATTATCATATTTTACACATCGTTCCCAAGATTTTTACATGCATGGGTTTTATCGAGGGTTTTGTGTGTTCTGTTTTATTGGGGGGGGGGTGTTGTTCGGCATCGTATCAAGTTCATACATGGTTTTGCCACACACATCCGTTTGCGGCTATTAAAAGCAAAAACATTTTTGAGGAGTGCAATGTCATGACATGTCTCAGGAGTATGTGAACACATCCCTTCTCACCGGCACTCCCAGTAAACCCACACGCGACAGCCTTTATAGTTAAGACATACAAACTGCGAAACTCCGAACTTATCTATTCTCTCTTTCTCTCTCTCTCTCTCTCTCTTCCTCTCTTTCTCTTGCATATATCTCACAAATCTCCTTGCTCCTTTCTTCTGGTCGATTTAAATCCTTTATCTTTTTGTCGTGTTTATGATGCACGCTGGGGCCGTTAGTGTCACTGGTACCCGTATGCAAACGGCTAATTCGGGGCTCAATCCCGTCACCGCGCCCATGATCGATGAGGCATCTTTTTGATGCGCTTTCGAGCATCGCCCATCTGCCAATGCGAGCCCACACATCAGGGTTCACAATACACGTCAAGTAAAGAGATCAAATATGTTACACCCAGACTTTGAAAAGGGAGAGAAAAAGGCCTTACAAATTTCTCGCGCCTAATACTGGCATAAAGAAAAATTGGAGGGATTGGTTGCGGAGGGGGTTGAAGTTGAAATTCTCCTTCGCATTGGGTGTGATTAGAATCACCCACCACCCCTATGAATATTTTACGAATTTACCGGTAGTGAAGCAAATTTGACTGGAATGGGGTAAAAAAAAAAAGAAAAAAAAAGAGTGATTCCAATGTGGTACAGGGTGGTTCAAAACAATGGGGGTGAAACATTTTAACGTCAAGCTTATTATTGATTATGTTTGCTAGACGTGAAGAAAAAGCTACAAACTGCATCCGTAATACATGGATATATGAGCATATAACGAACATAGACACACAAAACCACACATTAAGAATTCAAAGTTGACAACGTACTATCGTGTTAAGACTACAGTCATGTAGCACCTGACAGATGAATGTGGAATCACAAACATAATGGCCCGAATTCACAAAGGAGGTTTGTCGACAAACCTTGGTTTTTGTGCGTCATATGACGCGTTTCGACGCAATTTTTTACAAACCTGGTTTGTAAAATCGCGTCATATAACGTACATAAACCTCGGTTTGTCGACAAACCTGCTTTGTGAATTCGGGCCAATTTTTTTGAAAAAGCCACTATAATGCTAAATACAATAGAATTGCAGACCTACACAGTGCATTATTTATTTCGTGTTCGAACGTACATGTCATATTGTTTCTGTTCGTATTTCATTACCTCTCCGTTGGAAGCAAGATGAGCGTTTAATTCAAAATATACATGATATAGGGTATAATATAATACAGCTCTCAGCTAGAAGACTCACATGTATCATATATCTTGACTGGCAAACGCCAAACCTTCTTCATTCTTATATACACTAATATATACTTAAATTGCTTTGGTTTGTGATACTCTCTTTAACATGATTGCAGATCAATAATACGTTGGTTATGTTGACAGTTTTAACCAGGTTTTTTTTCCCCCACAAAGATCCTAAGGTGAACTTATCTCTAAGTTGCACTCTTCAATTATGGAAAGCCGTTAGTATCTTTCAAAATATTTTGTAAAAGTTATTTTCAAAGACATAACATGTTGATTCACATCATTCATATTTCCAAGGAGATTTCATCGGGGATTTCATGTTCTTGATGTGGAGTTTATGAAAAGTCTAAATTACTTGAATTTTTGTTTTTGAATATACTTTATTTGAAGGCTACAAATGGCTCTTCATAATGTTAAGGTCCAAATTAGAGTTAAGTTCGACTTAGGATCTCTGTGGAACACCCCACGAGTCATAAAGCTGAAGATTCAGCCTTTGACTGCTTGGTTTCAAAAATCCCAGCCGATATTTGCACAGAGATCATTGACATCATTTGACCAATCCAGCATTACTGGATTTTTCTTTTTCTTTAATCAAACATAGCATTCTGATATTCGTGCAAAGGTAAGACTCCTCATTTTTTGTGCAACTGTGTAGTACTGTATAGTCTTGTTTGGTGCTTCCGCTCTATTTCTCACAACGATACTCTAGCCTTATAAAAGGTTGTTTTGAAGACAAAAATAGCACAGTATTATTTGAAACACACTAGTCCTCCAAATTGCTTGCCTTAATGTTTTCCAGACTTTCTAGTTATGATCCATTTCCCATTTCCTCTATACCTCCTTCTCGAGTCCTCATTTGAATAAAATTGAATCGGGTTGTGGGGCTTCGAGCCATGCCGCTCGGCTGTACTCGGATTATTTCGGATTATTTCGGATTACATCTCATGCATACTCATCACAGTGATAATCGGTTGAATTATGGTCCCCGCCGAATCGAAGCTCCTTGTAAAATTTTCTCAAACCCGAAGTGTATCTTGATTAATTAGTAGGCTTTGAGAGGAGTCGAGTTCCGCTTTGGCTCCCGAGCAGGTTTGTTAATGACGGATTTAAGAAAAGAAGGAATTAGTTCTTGTGCTCTACCGATGGATTTTATCATTTGATTGAATGGTTATATTTTTACACATGTAGCAAAACAACAATGAAGGCAAGTACGTATAGCTCATGTAAATTAATTATTTATGTTAAACCCTTACTTATTACTTTTACTTCAGAGTGCCGTAAAAAAAAAAGGTGGAGTGCGCCTTTTTGGTTCTCATTTTAAGACTTTTCACATAGATAATTTGGGGTCAGTTTTTAACATTATAGGTTTGCGAATTATGAAATATGCATACCTTCCAATATTTAAATGGCCATACATCAAACTTATGGTGCAGGTTACAATTATATCCAGACGTTGCGTGTCAGGACAGGTTGTATATCCGGACAGGTGATTTAAAAACAGCAATTTGAAGAAGTGCTTAAAAGCACTATTTCATCAACATTCTAAGACCTTTGTTGGACAATATAATAAGGGATATTCATTCATGATGGTTAGTGCTATTATTTTGATGAATATTTACATTACATTTCCGTTACACCAGAAGGAAAAAGATAAATCTTTATTTTGTGTGTCCGGACCCCTCATGGCCACAATCATACTAATTCGGTAAATACTTGATACCCTTATTATGAGGATTAGCTTTCACTAACAGATAAATTAACTTACCGTATCCGTATAGTCCTTGAAAGATGGCTCAAAAGATTGTATCACGAATCCTCTTAATTAAACACATTTGCAACAATGTATTTTTTTTTTATCTATGAAATAAGTGCTCTTATTTCAAAGGTTGGCATTTTGTACAACAATTCATTAAACATTTTAGGGTATGGAAACTGTAGAAACAGCATTCTAAACGACATTCGCAGATAACCCAAAATATATATGCTCATACACACACACACGCACACACTTGGGGGAAATACACAAACAAGAACGCCTGTAGTGCGCAATACCCAATAGATCAATTTATTAGCCGTTTTTACTATAGGTTGGTTTTAAAAGATGGACTTTGGCTTAAATTCAAAGATACAATAAAGCTTTTTTCTACGTTCCCAATCCATTATCTTCCATCAGACCTTCAACCAAATATCTCCATAACACTTAAAAATAGACAAACTCGCACTTAAAGTCGAACTTCAGGACCGTTATCCGTGCATTTGCTCTGCGCAGACGACACCCCGAATAGAGCGGGAAGACATTGGTTGTCGTCGCAACTCAGTAAACTCGACATCAAACTCACCTTCTTTCGTCCTTCTCAAAAATCAGGCAAATTGGCCTGTGGTGCCGCTCAAATTTTCTTCCCCCTTACTTGATGGAGCTCCCACCTTTCCCCTTCTAATCACAACAAATTTTGTTAAAAATTGATCAAAGTGCTTTGGTGGCTGCGATGTTCTTCCTTATACGCTGCAAATTTTATGGCCTAAAACTGGTAATCATTTTACGCTTTTTTTTACCCCTAACCGCGGATATAGCTTCATATATGTCTTAAAATCTCTAGCAGATCGTTAAATGGGGAGGTTTATTGGCCATGGTAGCTATTTAGCGTTGTTTGCGCGCTGTTGACTTGCGCGTAGATTGCCAGTGACAATGCAGTCAGTTTGTTGCTTGGTTGTGATTTTGAAGGCTCGACTAGGCGCACTTTATTTTCATTATAGTGTTGACGGGCTGGGCTGCCAATACTTGATTTATCCTCACTGTCTCACACTTCAGGGGAACTGGGTTAATCAATCCGTCAGATACAGCAGGAGGAGAAAGAAAAGCTAGGAGACGCCGAGTCAAAATAAAAGATATCCTAAAGATTTGAAATTGTCTCAAACTGAAACAGTATTAATGCTACACGACGTTTGTCATACCATATCACATGAAGGGAGTCATTGTTGAAGGCGATTTAGAATAGAAGATATCGTACTCATTCTAAATCTATATATATTAAAAAACTATGCGCCATTAATGTTTTATCCATCATTCTTAATGAAAGAATCATGATAAAAATCCTAAAGTCAAAAACTTGTAGCATAATAGACTTCTATTTCTTAGAAAACGTATATTAGTATTATACATAAATATATTATGAGTTTGAATTAATTGTTAAATGCAGGTAATATGATTTCAATGTAATAACAATTTGTTTGTCTAGATGCTAAACAAATATCACGATCTAAGTCCGTATTATTGAAGTCGCAATGCCTCTCACATCCATATAGATGAACCTTAATGTATGACGTAAGAGGAGAAGGAGGAGGGGAGAAAGAGATTGGATGGAGTGGAAAAGAATGAAAGACATTTGGATCAAGATAGAGCTAGAGAGAGAGAAACAGAGAGAGAGAAATAAAGAAAGAACGAAAGAACGAAAGAGGGAGATGGAAAAGGAGGAGGAGAAGAAATATTTGGAAACTTTTGATAATTCTTTTATGTAATTCACGAACACTAATTCTAAGCGAATAACATGAAACCACATCATACTCCCCCCNCCCACACACCAATAATGAAAGCAGGCTCATAAATTTCAACACGGTTCATCCGTTGTTATTAATGAGCGCGTGGAGATTGTCTGGTGTCCCTCGATCTAATATTGGAAACGATTAGTCGCTTAGCCGTGTCCCTATTCCAAGATCACAATATCTCTCGATCCCCTCCTCAAAATAATTATATAGCATTTGGGAGAATGCATGCAAGAGAAGGAGATGGTGTGGCTGAGTGGGAAAGAGAGAATGAGAGAGAAAGAAAAAAAGAGATAAAAGGGGGAAAGCAGATACACAATGGAAAAGGAAAGAATCATACACACATGTAAAATATGAAGGTCCAGAAGAAAGAAAGAAAGCATAGTAAGGTTTTAATGGGTAGAAAGTTGCGAAGGAAAATAAAATAGGGGAGAGAAAGAAGAAGAGAGAAGTGAGAAAATTACAAGGTAAGAGAGAGGGGAGAGA
The DNA here is from genome assembly GCA_003118195.1 of Hemicentrotus pulcherrimus. NCBI lineage: Eukaryota > Metazoa > Echinodermata > Echinoidea > Camarodonta > Strongylocentrotidae > Hemicentrotus > Hemicentrotus pulcherrimus. The sequence goes on along the minus strand of BEXV01000239.1, from coordinate 86,019 downwards.
GACGGCGAGAGACAGAAACAGAAACAGAGAGACGGAAGATGAAAAATGAAACAAAGAGAAACTTGAATGTTTATTTGTTTTTCTTCCTTTCTTTTTCGAGTGAAGGATCAAGAGAAAATGATTTGGGATTAGGTAGTCTGATGAAAGAGAGGGAGAGAGAGAAGGGGGTAGGGAGAGGGAAAGAGCAAGAAAGTGAGAGAAAGACAGAAAGAGACAGAGAAAGAGCTAGAAACAGAGAGACAGACATCTAGACAGAGGCAGAAATAGGGAGAGAGATCACAATTCGAAACCGCACTAAATGAAACAGTTTCTTAAATAGCTCACATGTGCCACCCTAATAACGCAATATATTCCAAGCAGTATTTGGCTGGGCTTGACACGGCCAGCAGTCCAGGAAATAAATATCTATCATTTAAATCGGCACTCGCGACTCAATTTCTTTTCTTCTCAGTCATCTTTTTTTCCTTCTCCCCTCACCACTGGAGCCCCGTGCTCAGCAATCCGTGTCCGTCGATTTTCTTGATTTCCGTTTGAAAAGACGATTTGTAATTGAGGAAAATCAGCTGAAAGGATTCGCCAATTGAAGAAATGAGAAAGCACAAGTTCTTATTAAAAAGAATAGATCACGATGATATTTCGTCCTGCGGCTACATGTCAGAGATGAAGATCCTCCGAGATTAAGGGTTTGTGAAATATAGATATCTATCACTGGATGTGTGACACGCTGCAGACAACTGCGAGATTCTAAGAGAAAAACTATAAAGTAAGCGCTATAGCTGCTCATACTTTCTTGCCTAATGGTGTCATCTTGTCAGCCGGATATAGAAACCTGTTCAGAGAATATCGGAGGAAAATTGGAAACTTAAAGAAAGGGTAAAGAAAAATGGAGAGCCGGGGATTTTGGTAATGATGAATGCGGGTAATTTAGGAGTGAAAAGAGGTCTTCATTTTGCGAAAAGTTGCACCCTCGCTGAATGAGGCTTGTGCGATGGAGCGACGAGTGATGAGGGCGAGGTGAGATGGGTCTAAATCAGATAAGATAAGATGAGTCGACAGACCTGCCTCGTTCTTTATCTTCAAACCTTCAAAAGATTTATCTTTGGAGAAGACCACATAAGTTTCCACGGATGAGAGATTGTTGTATCTTCATATTTCAATTAGTGTCTTTATTACGGTGGCAGATTGCATGCCAATATGATTCGGGTTATTTTGACAAAGAGATAAATAAGAATGTTTATCGAAGGAGACAGATGAAACGCTCGACGCTTTATTTTGCAAACAGAAAGATAAAATGCTATCTTTGTTATTCTCAAGTTTTGAAACACGCACACACACTCGCGCGCACACACATACTCACCAAATATATAATTGTCATGTATAGAGACGTAACAACAATTTCTATTAACCATATGAATACGTGTTTCATAGAAAAGATAGATAATGCTAATCATTCGTTTTTTGTCTGAAATGTTTTCATGCCATTTGTTTTGGACTCTAGATAACATGTACACACAATACCCTCGCACACGTACACACAATACCCGGGCACACAATGCCCTTCTGTACACAATTTTCACCCGTTTTAGTAGATTTGAACCAAATTAATGATCACATTATTTGAAACAACTGTATGTCGGGACGGACCGATTATTCAAATAGTGACCATGGTCTCAATCATTTAACCTGAACATGTAACTTGATGTAAAAAAAAAAAATTAAAAAAAAGTCCCACCATATTTATCTCTATACCATCGTTATAAAACTAATAAAAGTTAAGGTTTTTAAAATTACACCATATCCCAATCATGTGTCAATACCTGCAAGCCTTGAAAGGAGTGTGTTAACATTAATGTCCATTAAATACGTCATAATAAACTGAGACAGGTTGAAATGTAACCTAATTACTTTTTTCATCGTCGAGATACGTGAGAGATAGATACAATAAACCTTTTTCCCTTTAAAAAAAAATTCTTTCTTTCTTTCTGTGCAGATTTAAAAAAAAGACATGAGGGGGAATTGAATAAGACATCACTTCGGCCAAGATGTATTACAGATGAAAATTCATACATTCATCACTATTCGTGTTTCACAAATGTAGTAACTGGGTGACATGAAGTAGTTTTAAGGCCATTTCCTGTAATGACCGTTAATCTAGCGTGACAATGATAGGGATATGCGGGTTTATACACAGGAATATGCTAGTTCCGTGTAGCAATTTGCATCTGATAATGTTGGATATGTTCATTAACTGTTTTACCCCTGCATGAAAACAATTGTCCTCCAGATGTTGGGTAATAGTAAGGATAAATTAGCTTCGGGAACGAGATTTGGTAAGCATATTAGTGGACCGAAAGCATGAGCTTGATAATTGTACTACTTTCGATTGGCAATAAGAAGCAGCTGTCCAGCCGCACACATTTCATATGTTTAAATAACCAACTGTCCTATTGCACACATTGCAAATGATTAACGTTAAAAAAATACACACAAACTCCATGCTACTGAATGGTTATAATCAACTTGCCCTAGTTTTTGTTTCACGTAATATATTTCATAATTAATCTAAATTATGATTTTACCAGTACTATCGAGAAGTTGAAATCGTCATTATTACAAAAGGCAAATTTCGTACTGTCATCTAGCTTTCTCTGAGTGCTATTTGTTCAATTAAAATACATGTGTACGGTGCAGAATAGTATCACGAGGGACTTTTAGATTTGCCGAACGACAACGTGGACTGCTACGATCGACGTCCTTTTAATGCACTGCCTTGAATGGACGTCATACGTATCAGTCCACGCAAATCTAAAAGTCTCTACTATAGTATAATAATTTTTTAAAATCCTGAGTATTATAATTTTTTGCTATACCGTTGCCGACAACTAGCACTACCGTTATACACCATCACAATATCAAATTAAACATTTATGTTTTGCGCGTCAGAGTATATCTAGCAAAGTACTAAATTATGATTTATTTTTATGCAACTCATGATGTTATTGTTGTGGTCGGAAATAGTAGGCCACTGGTTATTTAAGGAATTAATATCACATAGTTATTGCTGCCAACAGAGGTCGGATGCCGTATTGTGGTGACCACGACAACCACAACATTGTTATACATGTAAATAGAATTCAATATTACATGGTCATCAGAGTTAATATTTCATTGCTAAACAATCCTGGTATTGTGGTATCTCGATTTCGAGTGTACACTTATTTGAATGTGCGGTTTCTGCTATAAAAATACATTATGAATCAATATTCATGTTTGACTAGATTAGTATCATATCTATTTTGAAAAGTTTGTGGTTGAAATATTACGTCCAGCTTGAGTGGAAAACTTTTAAATATTCAATATTATTTTGGGGAAGTACTATTCACAATTAAAATATTAATACCACGGAAAAAAATACAGGGCTCAAGAAATTATGAATTTAATCAGTAAATAAAAATATCTCGAAATTGTTTACCATATTCTACCCATAACGACAAGAAAATAAATATTATGTCAATTTAGTTAAAATAGGCCTACGATTTAACGATGCTTATCAAGAGAAGAATAATTGAAATGGATAACAGAAAATTCGTTTGTCTGAAAAAAAATATATATAGATGCTAGTGAAAAACAAAAAGTAATATAAAATCGTCTCTGAATTATGTAGCAACATATTGAGTGCAAGTATATGAACTTCGATGTCAAAAAAAAAGTTTGATATTGAATAGGGTTGACGAAATTAAATGATGCTTGATTTAATTCTTTATTGATGAAGACGAAAACAGCTGGAAGAAGAAAATCGAATGTTTGTAGCTAATTATCTCTACGTCATTGCGTATCATTGTTATCGATTTTTGACATGTCATTTGTTGGACATTCGATGATTGTAATAATTATCCCGCGAATATTTGAGACTAGCTTCCAGTAATTAGGCTGCAAAACAATGTATAGAAATGCTTAGGCAAGCTCAACTTACAAACATAAATTGGCTGAGAAACTCACAAGTGTCTGCCGCCAGTCAATACATCAATTTTTGCCTGAAACTTGACGTCTTTTTCCGCGGTTTTTGAAGAGCGATCGAAAGTCGACGGATCGGGGGGCAAAATTCGACTCGACGCCTGTACATGAAGAAAATAGCGAGATGATACCACTCACTCGGCGGGGAGCTTCCCCGGTTGAAGGCCGTCAACTGGCCGAAGGGTCTGGAGCTCGTCTGCGGGCCCCACCTTCGCCTTAATTTCGCCTCTCATTTCCTCATTTAGCGTGACGTCTTGTTTTATTTTTCTCTTTCTTTTTCCACCCATTCTTTTTAACTGTTCGCATTATTTCTGAAAGTCAGTTAGCATCAAATTCAAGTTTGGCGACTCTAGGTCGCTAGCTTGACGCGCATGTACACAGACTCTATTTAACCTTTGGTCGTCATTCATCAACGTCATTTTTAGGTCATTGTTAACTCTCTACATCTTTATATTATTTCAGTTCGATGTACTGAACCCGCAATGATGAGAAAATATTAGAACAGGTCCATAATAAAGAGAATGAAAAGGAAGAAAGGGGGAAAAGTGGAAAATACGATCCCTGTACGTTTGTTTTACACTCTATTATTTACTTTATTTGTATGTTTGTTTGTTTTTGCAGATGACTTATCTCTATCTCCTACGTTAGACAAAGACTTATCTCGAACAGAAACCGATTGTAAAGACGGGATATCATTGAAAATACCTTGGTTCATCTTCGCAAGTGATTTTGCGAGGATTTCATCTATTTCGTGTAATATTTTATCGGAATATCAATTTCAAAAGAAAATCTTAAAAACAAAATGTATCGATGTCGATGAAAAGGAAGAAGGTGAAAATGGGGGGGAAATAAAATCTGTTATGATCAATACTAAAATCCTAAAAAAAAATACATTAATTTAAAAGGTCTTAAGGTTGTTAAAATTGAGCTATTGTTCATTTTTTTTTTAATTTTTTTTTTTTTTAATAATTCTTGTTCTTTTCTTTTATCTGTTCTTTTTTTGTTGGGGGATCTTTTCTATTATTCTTTTTGTTCTATTGTGTTATTGTTTTTTTCTGTTGGATCATATTATATTCTTGTATGTCTAATATTCTTTTTTTCCAACTGGATTTTCTTTCCAGCATACTTTTTGTTTATTGTCAGTAATTTCTCATGACTGATACTTATTCAGTCTGTATTTATCAAATAAAGAATTTGAAATTCTCTATTTGTGATTACATTATGTTGCCTTTGCAAAGTAGTTCGCAAAAACTTTTGCCATTAATCATCGTATTGTTCTGTTCACAATTATTTTTAATGGTTTGAGAAAAATAAAAAATAACTTCCGTAAAGCGGAAAAACAAATCCACATTAAAGCACTAACATTTTATTCCGTCGACATCTCTTTGACACAGTTTAAAGAACGTTTGCTTCTTATGTTGCTGTTGTTGTTGCTGTTGCATATAATTCTTTAGAGATTTGTTCTCGTATGTGTAATTATTTGACATCATTATTTGTTAAATGAATTAAAAAAATAACCATCATACCGAAGAAGAGGTGTGTCAGATGATTGCATGTTCGTTCGAGACGAAATAACAAGATCGAAAAAGTAACCTAGGTCAATATCATTGTTAATGGGATTCGGTAACTTTGTCTCTGATTCTGAAACAAAATTCTTTATTTAGCTCATGCTGCAATGATAATTATAAAGCTTTATATGTCATTCAGGGACCCCATGACTTTTACAAGCCGATCGCCTGTCTGATTATCATGATATTTATGATTGGAATTACAAATTTTGCCAAACGGTTTTCATAGCACTATTGGGGTAAAGGAGTATGGTAAAACCGGTCACTCAAAGATTTTTACTTTGTTGAGGCACTTCTTGATCATTTTGATGCGCAATTTGTTTAGGGCTTCAATATTACACCATATTACAGACACGGATAACACATAGGCCCGTGTATCTCATATTTGACATTGTTAAACGATCCCTTTAATATCAATATAATGTAACCTAGTGACTAGTGAAATTTACGAACATATTATTTATGTATAATTTTGCTGTTTTATAATTCTCTCAAATGTTTAGATATTTCTCTAACAAAGTTGTAAATGTTATATTGTATACCGGGACCCTGCCTTATAAGGATATCCCTCCATTTTGATATGTTTATATCATTATTTTTTATAGAATGTGTCAATACTATGTTATATTTCTTATTTTTCAAGATGGAAAATAAATTGAATTAAATTAATTTGAATGGAACATGACCTTGACGCAGTACGTAATCCGAACATGATTTCTATGGGACATACGATGAGCTATTGACATTGTACTTGACTTGATGTTTCGAAAGTAGTTGCGATTGTGTTTAATATAGACTCTTGAACAATAGTGGGAAACTAGAGGGTGCGTTCATGTTGTTTTCATTTTGTTCCAGCTTTACAGTTCATAACACTCAATGAGTTGTACTCGAGACATATTAAACATTTGCGAAATGGTTTCTTTCGTGATGTGGCCTCTTGTTCTCTCGTGTAAAACCCCAAATAGATTTTGTTTTTGGTTTAAATCTCGTTCAAGCAATTGTTTGAGGTAAAGTGTTTTCTCGTATTGTTTACCCCATGCTTTTTTGACAGTTTTTAACGCTTCCTAACTCCGAACAGACTCGGAATTTCCGAAATCTTTTCTTTCCTCCAAATTTTCTCTCGTTTTCTTTCCAATAAACCCTCGACTTGTTATCAGAAGCCAGGTTAGTACACCTGACCCAAGCAGAATCGAGCTTTCTTTTCTTCATCAATTTCAGTGTCGTCTTCATATCCAACCTTGGGGTCGGGAGTGGGGAAAGCAGCGCTTGCTTGTCTTCGGGTTCGGCACTTTTGCGTCATTTACCTGACTTGCCCCCAAGCCATTTACACAACGCAACGTCAGCCCCTACAGGGTGTTCCAAGAAAAGATGGATTGGTAGAGAATTAAATCGTATACGAAAGTATGAGGATTTGAAGGAATCAGGGCAGATAAATGACATAAAATGAAGGGAGTATAAAGAAAGTATGCAAATTGACAATTATTTTGCCAATAATAGGTAAACTCGGTAAAAGTGGAACCATTTAATTTAATTTTGTTATCTAATGTTAATTTTCCACTTATGGAAAATGATATACCCATTCATATGCATTATGGCAATAATTGATGGCATTTTACCAGTGGTTTGTTATTATGAGTAGTAATAAGAGTATCAAAGGTAGTAGCAGTAGTAGAAATAATAGTAGTAGTAGCAGTACTAATAGAAGTAATAATAGCAGCAGCAGTAGTAGTATAGTAGATGTAGTATTAGTAGGTAACAGAAGAAGTAACAGTAATTTTGTTTATTGTTCTTGTAGTTGTTTTTGTTTGTGATATGGTTGTATATATTTATTTTTTTTTGGTTTATGTTTAAGTTTTAATTTTCTTTTTTCTTATATCAGCAGAAATATCATGGCGTTAGACAAATTCGCCCTGTTCACTTAGACAAACACCAATTAGCAGATTTACACCCGCTAGACGAAGACTTACAAACAAGAATGCAGCAGTGAACGTCGGGGATGCAGAAGTGCCCATGTATGGGTGCCGAATATAAGGGATGTCCCAGAAAGGTTTCATTTTGAAGATAAGAATCAAACTTAGCGCGAAATAGAACAAGTGGAATGAAAAGGTTTGATGAAAGTTGGTACGAAGGAAGGTAAGAATTAGTTACATTTTAAAAAATAATAAACATTTTATATTTTGGTCAGGTCTTAGAAATGATGTTCTGACATTTCATGGTGAATATCAATTTAGCGCTAGATTGGTTTTCCTCGGTTGACGAGCGAACCGTGATTGTTGAGACACCCTGTCACCGTGCCGTCATTGAATCAAGAGATGATCTTAGCTTATATCGAATAGATTTGTGATATTGTCCGGTGAGGGATATGAAATCATATGGCACAATAATGCCATATAAATAGAAGAACAAAGCGCATACATTCTATCCTGTTATAACAAAATGGGGGGAAAACAATATAAAATCAGTTTGCGCGGTCTAAGACCTCTGCCTTCCATTTTGATTAAAGATGAGTGCAAGATATATAAGAAGGGTTCCGGATATATTGAAATAAATATCGCTTGTTGCGTTTCTATTGCTATGACGATGCACTTTTTGCGATATATCTGCACGAGAGAAGGGGAGTTGGAAATCATATATGGGTATATGATGGGGGTAGGAGCCGCCAAACACGGCGGAATAGGGAGAAAAACTAGCGCACAAAACTTGAAATTAATAATTAATGATGGGGATAGTGCATTTCAATTTGGAACCAATATTGCATGATATTTCTGGGACAGATGTAACAAGCAAGACGAAAAATATGGTGACGTAATATCGGAAGGGAGTGGTAAATCTGGCGGATTCGTGTTAAGAAACTATAAAGCGCCGTGTATTTGTACTTTTGTGTTTTGACTTGCTGGAGAGGAGGAATCAATTTTGAGGAGAACGGGAAGCGGGCTCATTAAAATTTGATTTTCCTGCCTTTCGTCACTCATTTGTTTCAAACTTTTGAACTCATTTTTTATATAGTCTGAAAGTCGTCTTAGTTACACGTTACAATGGTCTACCCGTACCGATGAATTATTTCAAGCAAAATATCAGCTAAGAAAATGTTTCATATCGAAATTGTTGGGTGATTTTATCTGTTAACTAAGTTTTGTGAATCTCTATTTGAAAGTAACGTGATTGTTTTCGAGGTTTGTTTCAATTCGCAATAACGATGCCTTCATATTCAGAAAGAAGAAAACGCCTTCTGTAAGAGTGACCAGTAAAGAACGATTTATACAATTTTGTTTCCAACATGATGTATTTTCTAGTGATAACAGTGATCACAGCGGAAAGTTTGTTTCCTGATTTGGTTTATCTTGGTATTCTGTTTTATTCATTTATGTAAAGTCACTTGGATAAGAAAAGAAGACCTTATGATTACTTAGCTATTTTTTTTTCTTTTCCCTGACATCCATTTGACTCACTTCAAGCTTTACATTTGTTTTGTTTAAATATTTTTGTTGGTCTTTGTGGAATGAAGAAAAAGAAAGATAGTAAAACATTTTGCCTATAAGGGTGTAACAAAGGAATAATTTATGCACTATGACTCAATTGATACATCTTGTTAAAATGGTTGTGGGAAAGAAGACGACGAATATCTTCGAATGGCTAAATCAAGAGTTTAACAATAATTTAATAAGACGGGAGGGAACAGACTGAATTTTCCAACAATCGTATACAATAATTCTAACAACAACGAAAAAGAAAGCAGTCCTTAGGATTTGAAAATTAGGGATTAATAGGATTTAACATTTTAAACAGATGGGATCTTCAGGTTTATGCGTTTGACCAATAATGTTTCAGATGGCACAATGTTTTCAACGATGACTTATTCCTGATGATTATATCTTTTTAGTATAGTGACACTACTCTCTTAGCATTACGATTTGCATCTAAATTGTTCTCCTAAGGAACTGCAAAGTTATTTTCTTTGTGAGTTAATGAAGAAATGGCATCGTTAGTCAGCGGTGAATGACTATGGTTGCATGTGAACCCGATGAATATAGGACCAATTTTCTTGTTAAAAGATCACTTGTAATCATAATGACTAATTCCCCTAATTTCTCACAATGATCGTAAACTCGAACAGCTCCCCCCAGGTATCGAAATGATCAGTTTTATGAAGGTATTTGCAACTATCGCCCACCATAGTTTTCAGCGTTATTGATGCTTGTTATTAGTGACACATCGCAGCGCTTGCATTTCGCAGCCTCCCCAAAACGCGTAAATCGCCCGAGCACGAAAACTTTATGACGAAAAATGACTGGCTGAAAATGAGAAAGTATCTATTTTTGTAGCTCTTTATTACCACCTACGATCATTACGTGATGTTGGTTTGAAATGTTAGCTAGCAGAGCGCTTAATTGCCCCTCTTTGATGAGGTTGTTCATGATCTAATAACGTCCCCCGCCTCGCTGTGGTGATCACGTGACACTCATCAGAAATAATTAAGAACTATGTAAACGAGCGATTGCGCGCGTCGTTGACTGAAACTAGGACGCCTTCTGGCCGGCCGGCCGTCTCTTCTTCTCTAGCATGTTGTCTCCAGCTTCACTCTCTCCTCTCTGTCTGTCTCTGTCTCTCTCATTCCTTCTTTCTATTTATCT
>BEXV01000239.1:61827-75722 GCA_003118195.1 Hemicentrotus pulcherrimus | reverse complement strand
CCCCCCCCCCCCCCCTCTCTCTCTCTCTCTCTCTCTCTTATCTCTCTTCGGTTTTATACCCCTATTCCCAACTCGTCTACTTTGTTTCAGCTATCCCGTGTGTAAAAATAAATTCCATCTTCCTGAAGAAAGGGGGAATGTTAACTTGTTGTGTAAATGCTGTAGAAATGGTTCAATATTCTTACAAAAAGAACGATAAGAATGAAAGTTTGAGTATGGCTTTGAGACAAAGTTTCTGACAATAATGTGTTTTTTTTTTAAAGAAAAGGAGAATTTCTTAATAGATTTAACATGTACATGTATGCATGTTGTTTTATTCAATGACGTATAATCTTAAATCAGTTACAAAAATTCTCATGTAATTCCAACCAATGTAAATCGAAAACATTTTTAAATGTTGACAATAACCTAGACTATTGAGAAAAAGCGTATAATCACCCTTTTTCAAGTCAGACCTTTTCTTATAAATTCATCATATCCTTGCATCGTATCATTACACACTGTGCAATAAGCTTAATTACAAACATTTGACGTTTTCCCATAATCATATCTCCATAATTACACAAATCAAACCGAAACATTAGGCCAACAATGGCGTTTTATTTCTCCAATGAATAGTCATTATTTTTTTCGTATTCTAAGGTCAGGGTTACGTCTTCGATCAGCTAAATTCAATCGATCCAAACGATTGCGATTGTCTGCAGAAATCTCCCCATCATCCCGTACTAAGGGCAGAGCTGTCATTCACCGCCAAAAAACGCGCCAAACCAGAAACCTATTGTGTCCCACAATTCACTTCCGCCATCCGCTCACAGTATTGTGCACCGTATCGCGAAGCGACAGGAAAGAGACCTCGAGAGAAACAATGAAGCAAAAAAGACGGTGGAAAATTAGCCTTTATTTATTAATGAACTGATATTGAGCGTATATTGTTAAACTCCACACGCCCATTTTGGTTATTGCACGAGCTTACTTTCTTTCGCAGTGGTGATTTGTTCTTTTTCGCCATTTGTTTTACTTATTGTTTCCCTCAAATTGGCGTAAGCTAAAATTACATTCAATATTACTGGCAGAAACGTTTTGGAAAGGGTGAAAGGGTTTCGTTAAAATAATGACTATGAATAGAGGTCGAGTAAATTGAGAGGATATTGTCAAAACTGAATGCTTATTCAGCAATATTTTATATGGGCAAATGAGAGAAGTTTTGAATATTATCACAAATCGACTTTGACGAGCATGAATAGGCTACCGGATGCCATTCGCCGCGAGCTTTGTTGGCAATTTCAGGCTCGTTCAATGCCATTCATCTTATGAGAAGGAAGTATCGATTTCAAATATATATTTATTGTCTCCGTCAAATTGATCGGAATTGTGCGTAATTATTTGTGTTCATATCATTCGTTTAGATTGTCTATTTGTCCATTCTTAAGAGAGAAAAATGAAATAAAAGAAATGAAATAAATATATCATTTGGGTAGAAAATATAAAAAATGATCTTTCATTAAACTAAAAAAAAATAACTTTACGTTTTGTCTTGTATGCCAATCAAACTATAATTCACAAAAGAGTTTTGGAGACAAAATCAAATTTAAATTCCAGCACGATTAGATGAAAACATTAACTTTATGTTTTTTTTACCCAGATTTATGTAATACAAAGCAAAGTAATATTACATGTCACAAGGCCAGCATAATCGTTAGCTTTGTAATCGCCTATCGTCTATTTTTTAAGAAGTTTTAAGGTATGGTTCAGGATTATATCGTGTATTGGGGATATGACTTTAGGACAAATTTTAAAACTATGTTTTCTAGACGGAGGTGATAAGTTAAAAACGAAACGAATGATTTCGATTTGTTTTTGACAATCGCCAGTTATTACCTTTCGTCCCATTTCAATCTTATATTCTCTTTTTATACACGGTTATCATTTATATTTTCAATTGTTTAATTTACGTTTTGGAGAGCTGTAGCTATGACAGGAATGGATCTCTTATCAGATCTTTTGTTCTTCTGTTATTATGGTCAAAAACAGAATTTCCTAGCTTAAACAGATCAATAACATCACTCAATGCAATCAATTTTGTTTACAATCAAACTGTTTGCTTTGTGTTTGTTTGTTTGTTGATTGTTTGTATTTTATTTGTTTGATTAGGTTTCAAATCTCTCATTATTATGCTCAATACATTTCTTTGGCTTTCAACTCCAAAGCTCAACTTCAAAATTATTGCTACTTATTTTTTTCATATTTTATGTGATTCCTTTATCACATCAATTCTTGATCACATAGACAGTCGGGTATAGCCTGTCAAATCTCCTCTTCCTATTCTCCTTCTTCTTCTTGTTCTTCCTTCCATTTCTGACTTTTCATAAACAATCCTGTAACGATTTGGATGAAGAGGGAGGGATAATGATCCCGATGGGAAGATGTTATAAAGCGTGAGCAACGGTGAGAGGAATTGGCGGGCTCAGTTGGGTCTCCATAGGATGCCTGGGGATGCCGGCGCCATCTAACCGGGATCACCCGATGGGATGCTCACACGGACACGGATCACTGGTATCGAGGGGTATGGTATAAGGGCGCAGGGGACGGGATGGTAGCCTTGGTCGGACAGGGGAGACAGTCAGAGGGGGAAGTGGGGAGTTGAGGAGGGTAGAGATAGAAAGAGAGATATTGATAGAGAGAGGGAGAACAGAAGAAGAACTGTGAAAGGGAGAATAAAAGAAGCAAAGACCAAGTGAGAGCCTTAAATGGAAGGATGTAGAGACAGATAAGGTTGTGTGAGAGAGAGAGAGAGAAAAAAAAAGAGAGAACGATTCAAAGAGGAATACAGTGCACTGCAGGGAGGGAAAGAGAGAGAAAGGGGGTAGAGTAAGAGTGGGGGAGGAGGGATCTTTATTTGGTTGGTTTGAGTTTATACGAAAAATACCTGGGGATTCTGAGAATTAGCCCGACAAAAGTTTTTTGTGTGAATTTATCTATAAGGGCAATAGTCGATGATAGTGCCATTTGAATCGGATACAGATACAGGCATAGTTTGACTTGCATTTATATGCTCTCGACGATATGAATATGCGGTGAAATGTTGAAAATTGCAATCATTCTAAGCTTTTATCATCATCTAAAGAGGCTAACTCGTCCACTTTGACATGTTGCAGAAAATCGCATCACAGAATAGCGCTCTTTAGATGTGGGGAGAAAGTTAGAGCAGTCCTCTCTGACTGTAAAGGCATTTCAGTATTAAATGGAAGAAGAAGCTTGATGGTCTCCCGCAAGTTGGAATCTTCTGGATATACCTGCTCTCTACCGAGTTGACGGTAATAACACAATAAGCAGAAAATCCAAGTGATTTTGACACGCTCAAGGTTAGAAACTTACAGCGTAAAGCGGCTGAGAAGCTGCACGCGTGGTAAGCGGCCGTATCTTGCCGCCTGCTCCCCCGCTGGCTGCCGGTGCGAGGTCCATGACGTGAGCCCCGAGTATTACGCTAATCAGCCGAGGCCCAACCGCATGTGAGGGATGAATGCAAGCGAGTCGCCCGAATCATGCAAGATTCTCATCCTATTAAAATGAGAATGGGAAAGACAAAACAGGACAAATAAACAGATAAATTGGGAAGTCGCTTTATTTGGGTGTCAGTTGTCGTGTAGCTTGACGCCGTTTAAAGCCAGCTCGGAGAAGAGATCCGTTCAGAAGAGGGACACCTCAACATGTTCCCAGACCTACTGTCTTCAGAGGCTGACCTTGGAAAAGGGCGGGACATATCGTCCGTCTCAATTATGGATCTCTTCTGCAAGTCGTCTGCTAAAACATGTTCGGATAATGGCTCGAATTAATATGAAGCGGACCAAGTTAAACCTGGTTTCACCGTATTTAAGGAGCGCAAAGTGTCATTCTTTATTATGTATATGATATTTAATTTAAAAAAATGAAAGAACGAAATCATTGAGGCAATGAAATCAAAGGGACAAACCCACTCTTTAGATAGCATGATCTTACAATAATTGGATTATTATTACAAATTTGAAGTGGTAAACATGATTGCTAAAATGTTTGACAGCAAAAACGCTATGAGAAGGTGACTTCCTTTCATGTGAAAATATAATCAACTCTTTTGGTTGTTTTAAATGATAACGCCTGTGGAAGATTAAAGCGAGTCATACGAACTCCTTTTTTATAAACAAACATTGGCGATGGAACGGTGAAGTGGGGGTTCAGACCTGAAATTTCCAAATTCAAGAAAAGTGCCCTCTCGTGTGACAGAAACTGCCCCTCCTTCAATAGAACGTGCAAATGAAAATAATTTACATGGTCAATAATAATCAATAAAACATTTTATCCTAGCATCTATATCCATTGTTTAGAAACAAACATTTTTTTTAATTATTTTTATTATCAGTAGATATACTCAATGAAGGCAATAATGCTTTCAGCAGCTGATGCTAAGTAATCTAATCACAGACTAAAATAACTACTTAAAATGAAAGAAAACGATTTCGTTTCCGGTTGCGCTTCAATCAAATTATTTGATTAAAACTATGCCATACTTCCGTTTTGATTTACACTATAAACACAAATTATCATTCCTATATCAAATAAAAAACGACTACTGTGCATACTGTATTTTTCGAATATCGGCTGATAGCGCGTTACCGTGTATTTTGTCGAGCGCATTTCCGGTTTAGCAGAATATACGAGTGCATTAATTTCTAAAACAATAACAAAGATTTAGAGCCTAATCGAGTCAACGATTCTCGCTCTGAGTCGAGCTAATCACTACGTTTTCCCGCTCATTCAAGCCTGCCACATCGAGAAGATGCCTGATTCATTTTGTACGATTAGAAATCCCGCCTTAATTTAATGAATTCAATCTGTTCTGATTATCAGGAATCATCTAGAGTTTAATTATTGATATTCGGGAGATGTTACTTCCGCTTTCAGCAGTAGCACCTCTTTGAAAGGATGTCATCCATTTGTTGGAAAGATATCTGGGTTTATTGATTCAATCAAGTTCTAATTAAAGTTGAATATGACCAAAGCTTTCTTTATTTCATTCTTGACAGACCCGCTTCTGATTTTGTATTTGCATAGTGTGCATGTTTATGTTTTACCTATTTTTGCGTTGTTGATGCTGTTGTTTTGTTTTTAAGTATAGAATCTAATTTGGCTCCATTCACCCTTTCACGAACAATACATATTCCCTTTCTATTACTATTCGTTGGGTCATCTTTTTTTTACTTCCAGTATATATAATTTGGTGCTGAAGTAACGAAAATATATGGAAACTCATTTCCTATTTCAGATTGGTCAGTCGAAAGCAGCATGTGGTTATTTTAATAGTTGAAAGGTTGCGATGGTTTAACTTTTAGATATGTTTTTTTTTTCGAGGAAAGCCGTACGAAACCCAGTGGTTTGTCAATATGACATTATTATATTTCGTGTCCTATAAAAGCACGGTGTTTTTGTATCCAAACTCCTCTCTTAAATTTGCAACGGAAACCAGTCAATAAGAGTTTATGTACTTATGTTTTAGTGGTAATGCACGTACACTGTACTAAAAAATATTATCAGTATTTGTATTTAAATTTTACTTAGACAGTTTTTTGTACAGTCCTTTTTTTGGAGAATATGTAGAATTTTCTCCAAATATGATTAATATTAAACCAGCTATAAACTGGCTTATTGTAATAGTGTTTAATAGCCACTTCAGTGTCAAAACTAGCAATTTACAAGAATACTCCTGATAATAACATTATTTTGATCCACGTTTGATTTTCTGGCACTTAAAAGAAGTTTCAACTTCAACCCTGAACGAAACGCTTTTTTTAATCCTAAAAATTAAAAAAAAAACACAACTTCTAATACCAGTTGCATCCCTAACCCTGATCCTACATGTTCTTTGAAATAAACCCATTTTTGCGAAACAGGACCAAGAGCAAAATGTCGCCAGAGTAAATGGCGGGTCACTGGGAAACGACAGAGCCAGAGTTGGCAACAGATAATGACAAACAATCGACATGACTTGTACTTTCCTTACAGAGTACATGACGATCATTGAGCCTCAATTACAATCATGACAATAAATGAGATGCAAATGTAGATTCATGTTTCAAGGCCTAATTACCCCATCCCAACTCGTCTTATTACCTTCACGGCATTGCTAATTCAAGGCAGACACGTGTTAATGAAGACGCATTATCATTCGGTGTAATCATGGTGTAATCTACTATTGATTTCACCCCTCGGTGTGTCCCAAGTGAGGACTCATTTATACCTTAAGTGTTTCCTGTTCATTAGAGATACAACGATGGTTAGATTAAAAGATAGAGACGGGGTGAATGAGGAAGGGGTGTTTGAAGGGGAATAAAACACCCCTCTTATTTCAGGGAATATTATGTGCATAGAGAGGACAATAGTTTCAATAGGACAATAGTTTCAATAAAACAAAACCATCATTGATTGAATGATAATGGAGATTATATAATGATGATGGTGATGATGATGGTGGTGGTGATGGCATAATGGCATTGTTGTTGTTGCTGTTGTCGTCTCCGTCGTCGTCGTCGTCGTTGTTGTAGAAAATGATTGCTGTAACAACTGTGATCAGATGATGGTGACGTCGATGCTGCTGATGATGAAGGGGGCGATAAATAGGATAATGATGTTGACAAGTTTGATGATTATAATGGAAGTGATGAGAAAAATAATGATGATGATATTAATGTACCTGATGCTGATGATGATGTAACCATTAAGACGATATTGTGTATATTTATTTTAAAGGAACAAATCTCTGTTCATTATTTTGGTCAAAACGTGAAGAAAAAAAAATCGCGTCTGGTCGGCAATATTTTCATTTGTAAAACACACAAGATGAATTGCATTACCCTTTTTTACACTTTATTAAAACTAACCCTTACATTACTTTGTTCAGCTACATAAAAGATAAAAGGAAAACTCCAATTCGGGCACATACCATAATGAACAAAGATTTGTTCATTTTGAAATGATATACTGAAAAAAAGAAGTATTTAGATTCAGATAATTCACGACGAAGTCGTTTGAACGAGAAATGGTAACGTTCAACACCCTTTTTAGTTTGTCATCTCACTACACCCCTTCATGAGGTGGATTAAATTATGTTCCCAACATAATTACACTGCTGTGACATTACTTCTTTTTCCAAGTCTAGACTAATGGGAACATTAGAAGCTAACGTTGATTGCCTCATTAATTGTAGCATCACCTAAATTGCATTGCTTGTCATCCCTCAAGATGTATTTGACTCCAGATTTAAAAAAAACATTGCACTACTAAAGCTAGTATGTGAAATGTGCAAAAGATATTAATTATTTATTTGGTATTAATTACGGATTCTTCCATCTTAGAGGTTTGTGTGGGATGATTTCGGTCAATAATAGTTGAATGAAATTAATGGAAGATTGTTGTTGATATTGTTGTTTTTGTTTGTTTGTATGATTGATCGATTGCTTGTTGCTTTGATTGATAATTTATTTACATGTATTGGCAGATGTGATGTGATTGGTTATTTTACCTGACTGCTAAGAAAGCATGAATGCCTGTAAGTAAGCAACCAGACGGTCGAAGGCTTTAGGTCATCTCCGAGGGACCTGATAGTAAGGATTAATGCCTTACCAAAGTGCACAAGCGCATCGACTTGGTTTCGAACCCGGGTCACGAGACCACTGCTCTATACCGACTGAGCTGAGATAGGAAGATTGATTGATTGATTGATTGATTGATTGTTTGTTTGATAGACTGCCACCATGTTTGCTTCTATAATTCTTACCACAGCGTATTTCTGACAGCATGACGGTGTCATATGCTGTCATATTTTTGCGGGGCGATGCTTTCATGAATAGTAGTGTTGTTTTGATACGCCATTTTGAATGAAAACATCTTAAAATACATCAAATCAAAGCAACTATTTCTTAGTCTGGTTCTCGGCCAAACGTGACGTTCACATGTTAATAAAGTCGGTGTTGATTCGACGATCTTAAAGATAAGGTTGAGTTCTGGTTATGCGATCGCATTGTCAAAGAAACGTTGTGGAATGGTTCATAAAGTGCTGATCATATAGCATATACTGTAAGTATTGGTGCGTACTGCAAGGTTCTGGAATCATCAAAATGATAAGATGTTTGGCCCAGTCTCGGTAAAGTTTCAAGCACTGTACACAGAAAGGTGTATATGGGACCACGCGAACATGTGGCATAAAGATCCGTCCCGATTTTTATGCTGTTACATGCCATATTTAGAATATCAAGGCATTTGAAGAGCCATGCTTTTCATGGAACATTTTTTATCTGATGTTTTTTTAGACTTGCATAATGCAATGATAAAGCTCACAAACTATTTTTCCACCTCTTCCCTGAACCCAACCTTCTCTTTAAGGCCCTAACCCGGAACACGACAAGTGGACGCACGACGAATTACCCAGATCTTCTTCAATCTTGGGACAAGTAATGGACAATGATGGCAGTGTTGGTGCTAACACTTTTACCGCAATGCCACTACAAGTTCGTGTTCCATTTTAACATGCTTTTCACATTTGATCTGATACAAGATGGCACTCCTAGACAAGAAACACGACAGACATGATACGACCCCTTTCCAGACCCACCCTATATACAATGTCTTGCCAAAGGACGTTAGCCCCGGGTTGGGATACTATACATCGACACCTTCACATTAAAAAAAAAGTATATTAAAAAGTTTTTTAATAGTGTATCATCATTTAGGAGGCCTAGGATTAGCTGAGCTGGCAAATAAAAGGTTTAGATATTCATTTCCTCTCTCCCAATACCATAATTCATTTCACCTGGGTCGAAAGAGACTAATGGGAATGAAGTGCCTACTATTAATTGGAGTAAAAGGCCAGAGTAAAAGAGCCATTTTTCGTGTGACCCTATATATAAATCAATCCGTTAGGAGAAAAAAAAATTGTAAGAATGAGAGGGAAAACGGATTACTTAAACTTTAATCCTGGATCCAACGTTATACCTAACCCTAACCCTAAACATAAACATATTACCTAAAACCCAATTGCAACCATAACCCTATGCTTAAACCGTTGACAAATTAAAGTGCCGTGAAATTGTCGCAAGGCCAATTATAGGTTAACTAATTAACCATGTTGCTTCATACAAGCTGTTATACCAATGATGAGAATATTGTTCATTCTTTCTCACTTTTTATACAGTTGACAATTTTTATCTATTTTTAGATGATGAGTTTGGCGATAAAAAAGCAGAATAAGGAATACTTTTCTCTTGTCCTTTTCTTTTGTTTTGTAAGCTAAACAATACCCTTTACAGAACGGAAGTCCCTGATTCCTGAATTCAATAAAGAGTGGTCTTAATATTTGAAAAATGCTCTCGTCCCCCTTATTGTTTCTGACGTGTCCTTGTTTGCAGACTGGTTTGTACTCTTAACCCAACCGTTCCCCTTGCACTTTGAAAGTATGCGACATTGAGAGACATTAAAAGCGATGAACACAAGATGACTAAATGTGATTATGATATCATATTCCTATTAAGGGCAACAAAAGGGGGTAGTTGTAGGGGTCATAACGGGAGTGTACTTTAAGGGCGGGCCTTTTATAGTTATTAGACGAGTAAGGGTATGATGGGGGGAGAGGGAGATAAAGATCCAACGGTTCTGGTATCAAACGATTCTAAATTGGTTTTAAATGGCTGGGTAGCGAGCACGCATTAGAACGGACGCGCCACGTCCCCTCTGCTTCCAAAAGTGCGCGGCGTCGTTTGGAGTTTTGAAAAAGCAGAACGATAAAGATAATAAAACGCGTGTTACCACCTAATCATCTATGTAAATGCACTCCCAATGGGGTTTTGGTTAGACTTGCAATGATGTCCCATTATCGCTTGAGATTTTTCTGTTATGAGGATGGTAAATGGTGAAGGAACGGGTGCCTTACTGTGTCTATCATGTTAGGAAGTATTCAGAGCGCGCGGCATTTTTTCTTTAACGATCAGTTCCAAATTTGAGAGGGAACAATTCTACTATTACGATATCATATCATATCTTGATCATATTGATATCAGCATTGATGTAGGCCACTCTTATTTCCTCTTTTAAGCTCTGTTAGTCTCTTATTCCTACTTCCATTATGTTATCGAAGCAATCAAATTCTGATTTGTGACAAAAAGTACAACTCTGTGACGAAAGTTTGAACTTGAAAGGTTGTATAATCATGAGAATGGCATAGACTATACCTAAACAAAGCAATATTGTACTAAATCTGAAAAGAAAATAAACTTTTTCATGCTGAAGGTAAAATTTTAATCCTTTCAAACGTAACTTTAGAGCATCTTCTACCGTAATCCTACATTGGACATTCTCGACCCAGGCGTGAAAGGTAAAGAAAGCTGGTGGGTACTCGGTAGGATTAATGCATTGAAAAACAATGCTTGCCAGTCTTTGACACTAAGTATTTGTTCCCAATGCAGCCTAAAAACGCACAAAAAAAAAATAACATATAGATTTTGTATTTAAGGCTGGTAATGTAAACATGATTAATACTGTTTAAGATATTTCTTTATTTCATCTGGGCTAAAAGAAAGCACCCAGAAATCAGCTATTCATCATGAACCTTCTGTTTGTTTGCTTTTTTTTTATATTTTTTTTTTTAATGAATATTTATTGAGATAAAATCACGTATAACATCGTACATTAAATGAGATTAATTCAAAATTATATATCTCTATTTACTTGATAGCAGATTGTAAATCAGTAATTATCTTCCTCCACTTAGTAATATTCAAATCTGTTGTCTCAGTTTTATTTTCCTCTACTTCTAGTTTGTATTTCAACATAAACAAAAAATATTTGCTTATTATTCTCGTTACTACATTTTTATTAAATCGATTTCCAACACTCGCTTTATAGCTTACAAATGAAGTATCAAATATCTCTAACATTTTCCTTTGCGTCATGAAAATTTTCTGTTTTATAATTTTGGTTGAAATAAACCAAATATTTGTTTATGTCGATCTTACTATGAGGAAGAACAAAATTGATTGTTCTTTCTATAATGCGCAATGAATTGTGGTCAGAAAATACACAACCATACATTTTGCTTTGTTTGGTGCATTTCGTAAGTGGTTGAATGTAATTGCGTTGGTCCTACCACACTTCCAAAGTTTTTGTTTCTCATGACTTTGTTCCTCTTACCTCGAAAACAAAACAAACAAGAAACGGACAAAAGGGCATCTCTAAAAGGAAACATATAAGACACTAAACAAAAAAGAAAAGTTAATGTCATTTTATCTCGTGATGATTTCGAAAGGTCAACAATATGCGCAAAGATGATGTACTTATTACCACAACAACGTTCGTTTGTTCGTATTTCTCCATATTTACTTTGTTCCCGTTCTTCCAATTTCGCGTATATGTTGATGATTTTGATACAAGAGGCAGCGGGTAGATGATAAGACTTACACGAGATGTTTCATATTAGATGATGTTCTAAGAATTGGTCAATGAACGCCGACAAACCGCAAATGTCTAAAATGGTCCCCTTTTTTCCGGTACAGCTAATATTCGTGTAGATTTTCCTCTGTGGTCAATATGAAACGGAAGATACAAAGATAGTCCAATTACACAAATATTTGTTGGTATCTATACTGACCTCAATAATGGCCAGTTTCATCATGAAGTGAAAGTGAACAGGAACTTCATAGTCGAAAAAGTTTTAATGACCAATATTTATTTTACTTCTGATTACTATACAATATTAGGCCTATACTCCGATTAATAACATCCAATATTACTATACAGCAAGGTTTCTTTTTAAATTCTGGAGTAATTTTCGAATAATTTCTCAGTTTTTCTCGACACAAAGAATACGCTGGCTCGTATCTGACACATTGTCATGATTGAAAACATATGAATAGAAAATAATTTCGTTATGAATATCAGACTTAATTTGAAAAAAAAAACTTCCAGATCACCATGGTTACATGTTGAATTATAAAGAAACATTCTCTTTTGTAAACACGTGTCATCATTGCTCTATGATTTCTGTATTCAAAAATAAGGTTTGTATAATTATTGACGATGTATTTGGCTGTTGGTTATTATTATGTGTTTCTGTGAACAGCTACCTCCTCATCCAATACTTTATTTTCCTATCCCTCTTGTTGTCCATCTTACTCGTTAACCTTGCCTCCCCCTTGTCTATTCTCTCTCTCTCTCTCTCTCTCACTCTGCGCACCAAACCGAGCGGCAATAATTAGATACAATAACAAGTCGTAATGAGACGCAATCATTATGAATCCATTTCATTTCTTTCCATGTCGCCGGTTCTCTTTAATGGGATGCTCTGCCGGGGCAGATCCGGGGAGTGTCCGTCTCTGCTAGCATCGCCCTTGTCCACTGCAGCAGGCGATCCCCGGCCTCTCCGACTGCCTTTGTCTCTCAATGTCGATAATAATAATTACGATCCCCCACAACAAAAGGTTCCATATCACAATAGTATTTGAGGAGAAAGGGCAGAGCTCGCGCGTGTTTGTCAGGCGATGATTGTTGCGTGAAAGATGTATTTTGTCCAATGATTTTAGGTCATTTGTAACTATTGTTCGCGCGCTGTTCCGTGCCACAATCACAGCGTAAGCGTGGAAGGAGGGTGTGACTTTACGACCGAGCTAAGGCAGTGGCAAAAATGAGAGGATGCAACTGAAATTGAGAGTTAGAGATGATAACAATAAGTCTCAAAAATTACAAATATATCGTATAAAGTTTAAAAGCTCGAGCAGACTGCCTAAACATGTTTGCATAAAACACCACTTTACAATATTGTTTGTTAGATTCGTTATGGTTAGGGGATTATGGTTGTCGTCATGTCAAAACATGAATGGTGCGACTGTTGTTGTTAACAATGTTTTTTTTTTTTCTTCTTCTTCTCAAAAGACGTTAAAAAATGGGAGTTGTTGCTACCTTGTTCGGCGTTTAACAATAAGGGATGGAGGCGCTGCTCAGTGGCTGCCGGGCTCACGATCAATTAGGCTGAAATAATTTCCGTTTCGGTTTAATAAAATTTGGAGTGGACTATTAGGCTATTATTATTATTACGATTACCAAATATGACGAAGGGAATCTTGGACCTCGATCTAAAATTCCTTTCTTACCGTGAGCTTAAACCTAGCGTTGGTTTTAACAACAGATGTTGTTTGAAAGAAAAATGAGAACAAATACTACTAAAAGATAGTAATACTTATTGTTTCTAATAAGTAATAGCTAGGCCTACATTATATCGCGGAAGTGTCCACCCCAGGACGCTGAAGGTGCCTACAACATGACATTGTGTAAAATAATACTATTATTACCCTGACTTAATTCACAATCCGATGACGGATCCACACCACGACACCTTTACAATAGATTTTTGTTCTTTCTCTAAAAAAAATAATAAACTGACCAGCTTGTACTTTCGATGAGTGGCAGCTGATATGGATACTACCAGCTAAAGCAAAATGGGTTTCTATAGCTAACAAAAGTAATCATTAATTTTTTAAAGCATGTTACGTTTTTAATGACAGACATGCTGTATAAACGGAGGTCAAAATGATAATGACCGGACGGCTCCAGATTAATTAATGGTCGTCGTTGGTCAATAAATGAAACTGAGTTTCATCGTAAAATGATACATTGTTGGTCATAATTTTGGAATATTTATTTTTACCCCAATTTATTGAATGATTTTGACTATGATTTATTCCTAATTAGTCTAGATAATAGTATACATTCTCAGATTTTATTGAATGACAATTATTGGGGAGTGTTTGTTTTGCGTGACTGCTAAAGCATGTGTGTGCTACTATGCCAATCAACTAAGGGACCTACGTCCTTAAGTCATA
>BEXV01000239.1:23769-44573 GCA_003118195.1 Hemicentrotus pulcherrimus | reverse complement strand
TTATTGCAGTATTAATCTTAATGATAATAGAAACATTGAAACATAAAAGCCTATTTAAAGAATACAAGACATACTTCGGTTAAAAAAAAACATGAACTAACGATTTGTTAAAAGAAGCTGTTTGAGTATTACTGCATGGGTGAATAATAATTCAAGACATGTTTTATGTATAGAATAAATGAGCCCTATATTCATAATGTAAAACGTGCATATGAAAATTTTACTAGTGATATGACCTAAAAAGATATTGGACTATTTGACTATGGACATCATGAAAATGCGATCATTTGGTAAAGAAAACAAAATAAATATTGATAAAGGACGAGGCCTTGGTATAAAATAAAAATGGATAAATCGATAAAGGTTGCATTTATTGTATTTAATTTCAGGAAAGGGGTTATAATTGCCACAGAAAGTGATCAGAATTGTAAGAGAGTCGCTGGACTTTGTATTTTTTGAATTGATCAATATCACACAGTCACACAATTAAAAATCAATTCGGCCATGAAATATAAGTATAACATAATGAATTTGGTAGAAAGGGTCGTAAGAGAATGAGGTCGACGATAAAAAAGATGCTGTAATATATTTGCTAAAATCGAACTTCAGCAGAGCATGTATTCAAATCAAAATGAATATTCAAACAAAGTGAACATGCATAGACAAATAATTCAGCAGATTTTTATATCGTCCTCGAAATGTTGCAATCGTGAATAATATCATATATAATAAATGCATCAGGTTAAAACACTTCAAAACATGGAATTTGCTTTTTATGATCACTAGTATCTATTTTTTTTCTCATAATTTCGGATCGTTGTTGAAACGATGAAAGTATCAAGAGAAACAGTATAATACATCATAACAGAGCTTGAAAAGGATTTGTTTAAAAATATACATTGATCATGAACTGGTAAAACTCAATGGAATTTCTCATTCGATAAAAATCTCCAATATATTAAGATATTAAACAAATTGTAGTATGTCTTTTATCAACAAATTGAATGAAAGATACTTTTATTTTAAAAAAAAATGGTCCGTTAAATCTATTTGAAATACGTGTTTTTTTTTTCATTGACATCAAACTAAAATTACTAAAACCGTAATAGAACACTTTCATTGAACTCAACATTGAAAAGTTTCATTTAGTACAAACAAGTTGCTCGGTGTTTTCTATTGTACTTTTTTATCAATTTTTTCTTACTTGTTTATTTTTGGAAATTCATTAATTGATACCAATTTTGTACCTAGAAAGTGGAGTTTATCTGAATCATCGACCATTTAATCGTTAAGATGTGTAGTTCACAATACTGTGGATGTGCGATTAACAGTGAAGGTATCAGAGTGTATTAACTATCTTGGTCACGATTTAGTTCGCGAAGATGTGTCGGTCACAGCACTTTGCATTTGCGATTAACAGTGAAGGTATCAGAGTTTATTAACCATCTTGATGACGATTTAGTTCGTTAAGATGTGTCGGTCACAACACTTTGTATTTGCGATGAATATTGAAGGTATCAGAGTTTATTAACCATCTTAATGACGATTTAGTGGATGAGATAAGACGGGACGAGACAAGCCCAGAATGTGATTGAGTCCTGGATCCACCCTAGACCGATTAAAGCCTGAAGATTGCTACTCGAAGACCCTCCCAACCATTGTCCCCTATTGTTACTTCCCTAAATACAAAACTGCTTAATTTGTGCTATCTCTTCCCGCCCTTAATAGGCGATCGCAAACTATCAAATACAGTGCTGGGTAACTCTGGCGCCACGCACTCGAAGGTGGTATAAAGGACCCCATGAGGAAGTGTATAGCTCCCTTATTACCCGTCTACTAGCTCAATAGGGGGCTATTTTCCACCCCTATTGTCCGTTGGCGCTCCTCCGTCGCAGCTCCCATTGTGCTAGTTTAAGTGGCAACATACAAGCTACTAAAGAATTACTTAATATAAGTTGCTCTCACTATTAAAATGTTGTGTTAGAGTAGATTAACGAACGCAGGGCCTAGGCATCCTATTCTCTTCCTACTTTTTGCCCCCTTGCAAACCCACAATCCCTTTGATGTTTGCGGGATGGCTTAAACTCTTTATACAGCTATATACGATCATGACAAAACAAACGATTCTGTTAATCAAACACTTTATTGGCATTTCTATTCATCGTATTTGAATGCAATAACACTTGTCAGGCAATGGAGGTTTGTTGATTTATCCCCTGGCTGTAAATGGCTACTGTTCAATTTTTGTGACTTCGCGTCGAGTCTGTAAAATGTCTCCGGACTGCCGGCCGGTTGCTTCTTATCGAGGATACATCTAAACTTAATTAGGGCAGCGCTTCCTTCCCTTGATTTTAAAAACAAAATTGTTTATCGGCGAGAAAAATAACCTTGTACTGTTAACCTATTTCCAAATAATAAATTCGTATTTCAGATTGAATTAATTTTCGGGCTATAATTATATGTGTTCGTAGACAAGGTAAAGTATTCAGAATGATATGGTATCTACATAACAAACAAAGACGATTCCGCCATGCTATTTATCTTCCTTTTGTTCGTTTGTTTGAATTATTCTGCAAAATGGGTGCACAAAATATTCGTGATACACTGCGATAGATGAGTACCTAATAAAGTCGGTTGATAAATCTAAAATTATAATTTTTTTAAAGTGAGCTCTTGTGAAACGAATCATGTACACGCTGTCTTGGTAGTCGACGCTTTCGGGCAGTGCAGACAGTCTCTAATTTGATCTGCACATAGACCGACATCGTATTCGTTTTTTCACCGACATCAAAGACGGCGGCGTCAAGGACATCATCTTTATGCGATAACGAGGTAAATGTCGCTTGAATCAGTAATAATGTTCGGCTAATCATGGTTAATCTGAGCGGTGAGTGTACGAAAGATGGGTTATAATGTTATCCCGAGTCAAGGAATAATACGGTCCCAGGAGAAGCAGGAATGTTCGCATAATCCATAATTGCATACCATCAATCAAACTTTTAGCAGTGAATCGAAACTTTTATGAAAGACATATTGTAAACCCCCCTTTAAGACCTTTTTCTTTGAACATCCAATCCAGAGAGCGGCCTTTGGTGAGAATGGTTGGAAGGGAGGGGGAAAGAAAATGTAATTGGCATGTATGTAGAACATTGAAATAGGGGGTGAAAAGTGATTGCAAATTTGTTGAAAAGTCTTAAATCCAAGAATTTCATAAGAAGAGCTTAATTAAATGTATTGTGAAAACACTCTGAACAAAACTCCGATCTTATGCATGTATACATAAAATTAGTGACGTTTCCCAGCAAAATATGAAAATGGGCGAGGTCGCAAATTAATGAGACAAAATTTCATATCAAACAATGATATAACTCTTCATATTGTGTCCATTGTTATATATTTATTCTATTTATGTTGTTGGGGGAAAAGAATGAGAAAAGAATGTTTGTTTGTTTTTTGTAATGTGAAGCTTAAAAGGCTAGGCATGGAGAAACAGTGGAAAGTAGGGTCAGAATGAATCTACCAGAAGAAAATGTGAATACGGCTTCCCCAGCCAGTCCGGCCAAACAGAGATCATCGGATGGGTTTTTAAAAAATGGTGTGTGGGGTGAAACCTTAGCAGTGAGGAAGGGAGGGCCTATGATGTATCAATCTACTGTCCTCCCCCTCGTATTTGTTGTCCCGAAACACGTTAGGTGAAAGGCGAGGCGCGGCGAACAAACGGATGATTGGATATTTGACAGCCGGGGCGACAACTTGCCAGACAGAGAGAGGTCTCATCCTGAACACCAACAATAGAAGGATGGCGTCGCGGGGACTTAGCGCTCTTACCAACCAATTATCCCAGAGAAGAATCTCTATAGGATCATCACCCGTCTACAACAAAGCCCCCCTTCCACCAAACACCCATGCACCGAGATAACACCGAATGATAGCAGCTTCATAAAAGAAGACACAAGGATGATCAACTCTATTCATTTTATTGCAATTATACTCGATTGCTAGTTGATTTAATGTCGTTTTTCTTCTTCTTCCAAGCAATGGGTGCAGAGAGAGCTGTATTCGTGGTAATAACTGGTCTACAATGATTGGCTCGATGGTAGTTTTGGGAGTCATTCTTGTGGTGTGGAAGCCGAGACTCTTTAGGCGCGAATCAATTTATAGAGAAAATTGGGGATGTTTAGAAGTGGCGTCAGGCGAACGGCCTGGTAGGGCTGCGTCGTGTCTTTGGAATAAAGGTGACGGGGTCTTTATTGGGGGGCATAAAGCCTACACTTACCGATTTCTAATGAACAATCACACGTCAAAGACCTTCCACATAGACAGTTGGATTAAGGGGTAAAGAAAGAGGGCCATTTCATTGACTCCCGGGGTTTATTAAAGGAAGGCTGGACTAACTGCTCTTAAATTGAAGCTAATCATGTGATTTAATGCTCCGTGGGGTGATGGAGGTTGATATAGAATAGAAGATTCGCCGGATGGGCTCAAACGCAGCTTCTCGGAGATAAAAGTAGTGATAAAAGAACATTCGAAAGAAGAATCCTTTCTTTGCGCAAGTCAAACATTTCCGTAATTGAATAATGCTTGATTAAGGATGAAGACATTGAGAGAAGTCAATTATGAAGAGGGGGGTTGTTAGAAGTATATCCCGGGGAGGTGGGGCATGTACTGGAGCCCAATCGGCGCTGTGGCGCCACGTACTCTGCAGACATAATCACACCCTTTCACCCCCATCATAGATTCCGATGATAACTCTCCCCTCCAATGACAATAACCACGTTTTTCATTCGTGCAACTATCGTATTATTTCGATTTTGAATTGTCCTCTGAAAGAGTCAAACTTCTGCCAAATTAGTCGATGGGATTATCTTTGGTGATAACCAATGGCGTGCAACCAAACGAAATATGTGCTTATACCCAGAAGGTCATTATTGCTTTTATACCCTCACTCCTTTATTTGTTTAACAGTCCATTGCATTGCTTTTATACCCTCACTCCTTTATTTGTTTAAAAGTCCATTGCACTCAAGTGTACATTAGGTTTTAGTGCATCTTTGACATCATTATACAAGTAGTTGTTTTCCTAAATATAAACCACCACATGAAGGAAATTATATTGTTATGTTAATAACTTTTAAGAAATAATCAAAATAACCAAGAAAAGATCTGCCAGTTTTAGGCAGTTATGCAAATTAAGCTGACCAAAATGTGAAAAAATGGTATCCAAAGCATAATATATCACTTTTTAGCAGTTTTAACAATGAGTGTGAGGTTAGCATTATAAGTATTGCTTAATTAAATACTTTTAGTTACAGAGCATGATCACAATCTATCATTAGGAAGAATTCTCAATGATCTCTTTTATCGAAATTTAATTTTAAAATGTTGAGTTGTATTAACGATTCGCTAGCTGTGCTTTGATTGAACGTAACTTTTTCCATGCGCACGACACCATGTTTTGTCGCCCTTTTTGGAAATCCTTCTTTTTTAACTCTTATCTAAATTTGTATTGATATTAACGTCTAAAATGCATTCAATGTTACCATTTATTGCACACATTTACTCAATGTGCTTTTTTAATTTGAAAACAAAACCCGTATACAATATTTGTTCAATACAAATGAAACAATGGTATAATACAGAATGGATGTTCTGCGGTATAATGAAGTTACACATTGCTTTACAAAGCTTTAGTACAATTTTATAATAGTCTCAAGATCCGGTATAGAAAATTCGAAAAGATTGACTCTTTATGGTTTTAGTGAAAAAGGAGAGAATGCGTGATAGAGAGAGATAGATGGGGAGAGAGAGAGAGATAGAGAGAGAGAGAGGAGGTAGAGAAACTAAAAGAAACATAGTCACGAAGAAAAAAGAGAGTATATTGAATCGACTTTCCTAATTTTTGCAGAAAGAAAAAATATCATAAATTATCTGACTCTTGAACCAATGCACAATGACCTGGAATTCATGGACACTGTAGTTTAGTTTGGGATATAGGAATGACAGCGTTAATGTCAATTAGATCTATGAAGTATTTAGATTCACAGAATTTCTACTTGACTGTAACATATATATATATATGCTTGTCATATGAACGAGAGAATAGGAGTAAAGAACGATCCGCATATTTTAGTTCTCATGAATATTTGAAGAAAATATTTAATTCCTGCTAATTGCTGCCAGAGGTTGTTAGATGCCATTAATTCTAAATCACAAGATGAAATTTACCCCAAATCTCCCAACGGGTCCACTGTATTTATTAGACATATTATTTGACAAAAGGTTAACATGATTAACGACATAATAAGCTTGGTTTTGATATAATGCATTGGTAATAGTTTGATTGGTCTTTTGCGTGCATTATCGTCAAATTATTTGCAGATGTTTGACAAGAAAATTGCTTCCAATCCCATGCATATTTTGTATATTTTCTCTGAGTCGAAAACGACCGACGTGGGACGCATTAAATACACTAAGTATCTTTTCACATTTCATGTACCGTTCCAAACGAGCACATTAATGACTCACAACCAATGATCCTATTATTGCTAAATGTCCAGGTCTTTCATGACCCATTATGTAATCGTGTTTTCATGGCATAGTGTCATTCTGACCTTCTTTCATAATGTTCCAAACGCCACCCTTAAAGCAAGTCATTCCGTAATTCTAAATCCTCCAGGATAATTGGTGTTCGAAAGGAGGGGCTACTGTGTATCTTCCTTGGTGCGAAAAATCCTTTTCCTCATTATTCCCTTTGTTATTATTGACATACTCCAATCTTACATTCGATGCGGCCTGAAAAGAGCATTCGGCGCCTCGGTCATTGTTCGCACCACGTGGTCAGAGCGGGCCAATCACATAGCGCGGTTGAGTACTCGGCGATTTGACCAGTGCCAAAGTTTTTCGTTTGCGATTAGCATATCTTTTGAGGCGCGTCACGCCGTACTAAGCGCTCTAATTGGTGTTCCTTTAGCTTTAAATCACGGATTATACACCTAAATCCATTCTATCCAACATCATCAAATGAAAGAGGGCATATCCTTTATCTCTCATCCTAGTGATGCCTGGTTTGGGGGAGGGGAGGTGGAAAACAGCACACATCTGCTGCGGTTCATTCCGTGTTGATAATACAGGAACTGTTTTAATAGCCGGGTGCGTAACACTTACGGCTTGCGAAATAGCCTATTGTGAATTAATTCCATCCCTATCTCTGCCACTTGCAAGTTCATTAAATTGGTCCTGCTGTGTATATACATGCGAACCACTATGGTTGGAGGGTTGAATAGTCTGAACTGATGCCAGTTAATTAGGAGACTGGATTAGGGAAGGGAAATGGCACCAATAAAGTTTGACAATGGTCGTTAGGGGATAGACGGATTCAGCCGTTTTCTGAGGTTGTTCTGAAACATGAAGTTGACGGCTTTCGTGTTTGCTATCGCTATTGACCTGTCGTCTGTCAGATACATGACTTCTTTAGTACATCCATCATTGTCGTTCTTTGACCCCGACCCCTCTCATTCTCTCTCTCTCTCTCTCTCTTCCACCCTGTCTCCCTCCCCCTTAGATTTTTTTTTAGTTATACCCCTTGTCTGTTAAACTCTATCTCTTCACAATTTCCCTCCTTTATGTCGTAAATAACACCACTATTAACACTTGGTATTGAAGTAAAAGTGTTTGAATTTGTTCTTATCAGGTTTATGTTATTTCTTGAAAAGCAACGAACGATATTAAGTCGAAATTAGTATTAAGCTTTGAACGTTCTAGGTAAATTGTGGCTGCCGGGGGATAGGTCGGGTGTATGGATCTAAATTTGAAGCTAATTCCATCAATGCGTGTTGTATGTGGTTTGAATAAAGAAATTGCGATTTGAAACGTGTTGATTCTTTATGCATTTATTTCTTGTAAAGATTATGATTTAAGTTTATTTGTAATTATTATCATTTTGTTGTTGTTGTTGTTGTTGTTGTTTTGTTTTGTTTTTACCAACCATTATTACGCGTTTGAACTCATCATGGCCTAGCTTAACTGACACAGTCATAGCTCATCGGTTTTCTTATCATGAACTATTAATAGATCATTTGCAATTTTTCCTGCATATTTCAGAAGTGATTACGGTAACGCCTTTGGAGTCATAAGACTCAACATACACCATAAATATGTAAAAGCTACACTTAAAAAAGGCGGTTTCCGTACACCGTATCCTACCAACCCCAGAGTATAGCATCGATTCATGTTTGATGATTTGAAACCATCCCTTGTTGGTCCTCCTCTCGAGTCATGGTGTGGCTGCACGCCAGGTAGGCGCCCAAGAACAATCGCCAAAACATAGCCTCTCATCGGCGCCTCAAGTGGTCCGACTATTGGCTCATCTCATCCATCTTGCAGTGAAAAAGCAAGGTAAATACCAAAGCTGTTAATTGTGTAGTGCTGCCCGTGGAGGAGTTGAGGCATTCCTCCAGTTGCATGGTGTCAAAAAACCTTCTGTTTATCGAGTGTTTGGGGAATCATTCTGGAGGGTGTTTAATGTCTCTGGTTCAGCCCACTTCAATTTCTTTGTTTCATTTTGAGCTTAGTGGTATAAGCTCTGAGTAATATTTTAAAGAGATAAGCCGTCTGCAGTGAGCCAGAAGGGCGTTAACTCATATGGGTTTATTATTGCCCATAGAGACCAAAAGAAAACACTGCTTTATGATCCGAAGATATTACAAATGGTAGCTGACGGGACTTCAAACCTTGCTTTTATTGATCCGACGACGGATAAAAATATCAATCCAGTAAAGCAAAGCGAAACAAAATACCCAAAGTAGGTCGGATATAAACATAAAAAAAAACATCTCACGTTGGCCGAGGTTGTTATGTAATATTACTTCGGGCTTGCATTTACTTATCCCTGGCAGTAAATGATGGTATTTAACACATTTAACTCTCAATAATGTTCTTGAAACACATATGAAAGGACTTCCGTGGCCGATCGTGCAATGATAACTTTCCAATATAATTCGACAACGACATAGTAGATTGGTAATAATGCCAATGACAGCGTGTTTTTCTCAAGATTTTCCCTTATGAATTGCTTCTGAGCTGGAATCAAACAAAGCTAAGGAACAGATAAAGGGCTGAAAACAAACATGAGTTTTAGATTCGACTTTTCATTAATACAACACAAAAAGTGCAGAGTTGCGCTCGATTCTTAAATATAAAGGGAAATAAAAGGGTTGGCTGCTCAATTTTATTACAGGATGGTGGCGTGAAAGACAAAACGCCATGGAAAGTGAGAAAAAGAGGAGTTTGGATTTAATTCCGAAGCCACTAGCGTCGGCTGTCAGGTAAGGACATGATGGATGAGGCTTTTCCTACAGTTAACAAGCCAGCGTGCTAGCAGACGATCGGGTTTTGTCCGCCAAAACGCGCGCCTATTTATTCGGACACGAAACGGGGCTCCTCGCTGCTCCGTTCGCTCAATGTCGGTGTATGTATAATCAAGGCGACATCCCTTCATCGCATACTCTTATTACTGGGTACGTGTACGATGACACCAATAGGAAACTCAGTCTATTGCGCGCACTGTGTAATTCGTTCTCGAAAAGACAGAACTCGTCCATGCCTTTTATTCCTAGAATCTAATTGAGAGAAAGTGTCAGATATAACGTCTGCACCGTCCATTTTAATTGTGATTTATTGGGAGTAAGGCGACTTGGTCATTTCCTTAGCAGTTGTGTGAACTGAATGTTGTTTCTTTGGCACACAATGCGCGCGCTTTTCGTGTCATCATCGTGCCTAAACTTGGAGAAAGATTATTGTTCTAAATGATGGGATTAGAAGGAGGGAGGACGATGCTAACCATGACAACGAAAGTTCTTCTGTCGGATAAAATTAAGAATGGTTGGCATCGTGGTCTGAACATCAGTGTATGGGCCGGCCACTTTGAGGGTGATTGAAAAGCTAGGAAAGGGTATAGTGAACATTGTAATACATGTAAAGAGAGATATAGCGAGGAGAGAGGGGGAGGAATAGGAAATGTTATATATGAATATATATATATATATATATATATATAATAAAATACATAGTATAGGGTAGTGAGTCTCCGGTCTCTCTCGGAGCGGATATGTGCAGATTTTGATGCACGTTGTTGATGGTCCATTATTTAATTTTTACTGGGAATCTCGCTAAACAAGCCTAGCTTTTCTGAGATACCCTTTTTCCCCTCTCAGTTAAATCAAGCAATTTAAAATATTTTGTTTAATTCTCAAACTTAAATGTACTTTGTAAACTTATTTGATTACGAACGTACTTGTCAGTATTTCGTTACTTGTATAATTCATTATTTTGTTCTATTATATATTGTATTACTGTACGGTGTATATACATCATTTAATTTGTGGATATTTGAGTGGAAAATAAATAAAATAGAATAAACAAAAAAAGTTAAAAATCAAGGTTTTTGTGTTTCCATAATAATATATGCAAAGAAATGTAATACCGGAATTTAGAGTTAAAGCTTTCGTCAAGTATAAACTTAGAGAACAATAGGTTGAACAAAAACAAACTCCTTAGTTTTGATAGTTTCACCCTATACCTGAAACGAATCTACCTGTATTTTTCACCACAGCCATAAACAATATGAACAATTAACAATTATGATCAACAAAAACCAACTCCTAAGTTATTGATATTTTCACCCTACTTGACGACAATTCACCTCAATCGTTACTTTACCTCAAATTAATATACCTGTGTTTTTTTAATTTTTACCACAGCCATACAAAATTTGAACAATTAACAATTGTGACCAACAAAACACAAGGTGAGCTGTGAAGTGTTCGTCTGGGCAATATGTACAAAGTGATTAATCTTCATACTATGGACAAATAGTGCAATACAAAAACCCTAAAGATAAATAATGATACGGTACTGTTCACAAAAATGGGTATGTTTGTCTAGTGTTCAAATCCTTACCTACTTAAGAGTTTTTTTAAAGTTTACTCTCAAAGGAGACTCTATTGAAATCTGTACACTTCAATTTTTAAAGTGTCGGCTGTCGATGAGCTTTCTTTGTGATAAGTGTGACAATAAAGGTGGCTGATTGTTCCAAGTAGTTGTCCTTTCGCTATTTACCCTGTTGAATTATTCTATGTGACTATATTCCCAACTTGTGTGACTGTCTCTTCATCCCTCTTTCCCTGTTCGAAGATTTCTCATTTTCATACACACACTAGACGCTCACACCTCCATTTCTTTTTTTCGATTATCCATTTGGAAATGCACAAAGTCACTTTAAAAATTACGCACGAAATATATTTTATAGATGCAATGTCTTCTTTGTTTGTTCTGTTCTGTTTTATTTCAAACAATGATACTTCTTCATCGTTTTTATTACCATCTGAAGAGCGTTGATTTGCATACTTAACATTTGATTTGTCAGAGCAGAGGAACCTCGCTGTCATTCTATATCATCGGAGTTCGTCTTCTTAATTGATCATAGTTTCATTCATTCACGTGCAAATATGTGCATTACCTAAATGAGATCGTCGTCAGATTTTTTGTTTTCAAAACAAATTCATTAATAATATTGAGCCTTGTAAGTTATCAGAAACACAAGAATGTCTTGGTATTTCACTAGAACTATTGTCTTAATTTGTATTTATTTGAGATGACGAAATTGTCACAAATTATTATAATAAGACACAGGATGAGTTGTTTTCAACGTTTGTACATACTAATTATGCACATGTCATGTACATTGTACAATATATCATAATTATTCTTTTGGCAGATATTCATGAGGAGATAGTGTATTTGTTTCTTTCTTCGAAGCTCGATGCCTCGCTTGATTTCTGTGATTAATTCTGCCCCTTCATTATGGTACAGCCCTCCTCATGCACAGACAGATGTGGGCAACCATGATTAGGCAAATTGGGTCGCCTGTATAACATGTATAATATGCAAAGAGATAGCAATTAATCAACTCAATTTCGAATGGAAGCGAATGAATGGGATGACGTCACAATAAAAACAACACACACGGACAAAATGACTTCCGTTTTTTTCTGCTTCGATTCAAATCAAAATAATTTCATTGAATTAGGACCGACTGCATTATTCAATGAAGGGTCTACTTGAGGAACTATCTATGATGTAAATTGGATAATTAGATGCGGTTTTTTTCCAACAGTCTTAGACTTTTTTTTTGCCATAACCATAGCAAATTTTGAGAGGCAATGTTAATAAGGTATAACACATTTTACTCGTTCTGGCAGCCAGTGGCGTGCTTATAAAGAGTGCTGCCAGGACCATAGGCGGAGGTTCACTTGATGTGTAGGGTGACTCTCATCATGAACCTACTATGCTCAGTGCATGGACTGATGTGTACATTTCTTATTTCTTGTTCTCTCTCTGTTAATTTGATCGCAAATAGATTTGGTAAAAAGGGCGGTTTGTATAGAGGAACCCAGCGACACTCTCAAGAAATATTTTGTCAATGTTCGTGTATTTTTTAAATCTTATTTTGTTTGTTCCGTTCTGTTATGTTATTTGGTGATCCTTCGCATATAATTGGTAATTGGGGGGCTATATACCAGTAATATAATGAACAAACATTTAATCAATAGTTTGAAGGGAAATATAGTACATGTAGTTTCGTGTAGGCATATATTCATTTTCAATTTCTGTTTTTTTTTCTTTCTCCATAGCTGTCATCAAAAGACAGTGTATTTTACCCATGGGGATTCCATTACCGTTGATGCTTATCATTATCAACGTAATAATCATTACAATCGCCGTCGTCGTAATCATCATGATAATAGTCATCATCGTCGTCACACACAACATTATAATCATTATCATTCTCAACGTCATCATCTGTATCATCATCACCATTACCACCATTTTCATCGTCACCAATATCATTATCATCATCATCGTCATCATCATCGTTATCATCTTGATCAATATTGTCATCATTATCGTCATCACCATCGTTATTCCCAATTTCATTTCCATCCTCCGATGCTATCCTTGAGAGGTAGTCGATGGTCGATACGTCATCACTAGATGTCATGATGGCCATGCCTCCAGCTGTAATAATCTCCTTAAACTCGTCCTGTCATAGATTCGTCACCCCCGTTTCCTTTTTTTACCGCCGTCCTTCATGCCGAAATATTGATAGGAACCAAAGGAGGACAGAAATAAAAACACAAAATATTCCCATCTTTCCAGTGGCAGCACAATAATAACCCTGATAACCCCAAACGTCTCCATGTCTTGGCTACCAGACCATGTAGGCACCTTTCGTTCTATTTTTCACTTCATTTTTTTCCTTGTCGATTTTCGTCTTTGTCAACAGAAAACTCAAAATCCTGTTTATATGGAGATCACAATAAAAAATATCACCTTGTAAAATGGGCTTTATGAAAGGAGCATTTAACCATGTTTTTGGATCTCTCTGTCAATGACGCTAAGTTTAACCGCAGTTTCCGTTTGAATGTGTCTTCGTTGTAGGAGGCGTCCATCTGTCTGATTAGTTTAATGAACTCTGTGAAAGGCCCTCCATATTCTCACTTTTTGTCGCTTTAGGGGGATACAAATCAACACCAGCTATCTTCTTTTCTTTACGATGCTATTATACATGTGGTACTACAATCGTGCCGACGTTGATTTGAAGCGTTTGTTGTTTGTTAGTGATAGGGGGAGTGTATATATTGTTGGCTGCCAGCAAGAAGGCTCTAAGGGCTCGTGTTTATGGCAGTAACGGCATTATTGCTGGCAGCTGCGATATGCGAAGTGGAGAAGATACCTGGTGACTTCATTTGACACCAGTATACGACCATCCACTCACCAAAACTTCGTCGAGTTTGATAATGCAATATGAAACAAAGAAGGGCATCTTTTTAGTGGGCCTAGTTGCTAGAATTGCATTAAACACGTTCGCATCTATATACGAAAAACCAACTGGAGGGCAATTTTAATAAATTCCCTATTGTTTGTCCCACACAAATCATGTTCGGAACTAGGTAACACGTAATTGTCATGGTCACACTTTTCAATTAGTGACCCACAAGGCTATTAGTTTTTACCGTAAGTTGATTCTCCAAAAGTAGTTGAGAATGTGTTAGTAGAAGGATTAGA
This sequence comes from Hemicentrotus pulcherrimus, assembly GCA_003118195.1. Lineage (NCBI taxonomy): Eukaryota > Metazoa > Echinodermata > Echinoidea > Camarodonta > Strongylocentrotidae > Hemicentrotus > Hemicentrotus pulcherrimus. The sequence continues at coordinate 30,450 of BEXV01000239.1, read as the reverse complement.
AGTAGTAGTAGTAGTAGTAGTAGTGGAAGTGGTGGTAGTAGTAGAAGTAGTAGTAGTAGTAGTAGAAGTGGTGGTGGAAGTGGTGGTAGTAGTGGTAGTAGTAGTAGTAGTAGTAGTTGAAGAAGGATTAGTAGTTGTAGTAGTTGTAGTAGTAGTAGTAGTAGTAGTAGTAGTAGTAGTTATAATAGTAGTAGTAGTAGTAGTAGTAGTAGTAGTAGTAGTAGAAGTAATAGTAGTAGTAGAAGTAGTAGTAGTAGAAGTAGTAGTAGTAGTAGGTAGTAGTAGTAGTAGTAGTAGTAGTAGTAGTAGTAGAAGTAGTAGTATAAGTAGCAGTACTATAAGTTTAAGTAGTAGTAGTAGTAGTAGCAGAAGTTGTAGTAATCATTATCATCAACTTCAACATTGTCACCATTGGCCGTTAATAATAATAATTGTCATCACCTCCAATGTCATTATTGCCATTGCCATTGCCATCAGTGGTAGCAATAGAATAAACCTCATAATCATGAAAATCATATTAATCGTCATTATTACAATACCCTAGCATCGTTTATCATTACCACCACCATGGACATCTTTTTCGTAGTCGTCAAAAATGTCATCAATGTCGTCACCATCATCATCATCATCATCATCATCATCAGCATCGTTATCATCATTAACATCATCATCACATTCGTCTTCATTGTCACCATCACCACCAATATTATCATTATAATCACCAACAGCAACACCACCACCACCACCATCATCATCATCATCATTTATCCTCACCGCCACTTCTAAACTCAATATCAAACTTCATAATTATCAGGCTATTGTCATCACAGATGTCGTTATCTTCCTCTTAAATATTATACATTGGACCTTGAATCATTTTTATATATTGTAGCTCCATATCTATACCTCGTGTCTTCGGGGAAAAAATCGAAATCTGAAAATAAAAACCAACAACACCTGATTTCCAAAAGACCATTTATCTAGGTTACTAATGTTATTAGTTGTCGTGTCATAAATAGCGATTGTAAGGGATATTAGCCAGGGGCCAAACCACAGCTTCCGCATTTAGGTTTTTGTCAAAACAGTCATGAAAGGCGAGAAATTGACATGAATCGAATCCATGATAAATGTGTCTGTGGGTATTATAACCCTTATAATGTGCTTTAATTGACCCAAAATCACACCAAGTTTCCTATTTGATCAAGGACTAAAAATATGACTTTCTCTAAAGTACATGTTCTTTATTTTCATTATTTTCTAATCATTTAAGTAGGTGTTCAATAAATCACCCTTTGTTATGTGCAGAGTCACATGTTGTTACAGGGGCGGATGATCAAATCCTGGATGTTATGTTAAAACGGGTAAAATTCAATTAGTGTACACGAGCAACAATAATATGTTTCTCTTTTGATAAAGTGTGCGCCATGAGTTAATGTCTCCTCCAACTTCCTCTACAGCAACATCATTACTATTATTATTATTACCAATATCTGTGTCATCATCATAAGCAGCAGCAGCATCATCATCATCATCGATATCATAATTATTATCATTATCATCGTCAGTACCACCACCACCACCATCTTTATCACCACCACTACCACCACCACACCGCCACCATCATTACTACCACCATCACCACTACCACCATCATTACCCTCATCACTTACACAACCATAATCACCAAAAACATGTACATTGGATTTAGAGATTCAAATCTTCATGCCTAAAATACTGAACAAAGTCAGTGCCTTCTAAATAACATGACGACATGAGGTTCATTTCTTTCACCCAGGCAACTTAAACACATTAAACCAAACCAGCGGCCACGCACCCCTAAAAGGTATGTTATTTAATTTCTCTCCTCTTTATTCATTTGCCATTATCCACTGCTACTCTCCTTTCTCATCATGTCGTCAATATTAGTTATTCACAATACTATACATCATCACCGAATTCCCTCCATACTATAATTATTATTATGATTATTATAGAGAGGGTTTTGATCGTTTAGTATTGTTTCATTGAATTTCCCAAATGTTGCATTATTTTGCATGTTGCATTCTTTTTGTTTGTGGGGGGGGGGGTGTTGTTTTTTGTGCTAAAAAATCCCTGTTCTGTATACAGTAGTACTATTATCATAATATTATTATCAACATGCTACGCTTTCAGTCATCGCTTCGTATGGTTGATATTCATTATGTATATCTTATTCTGAAGTATTATATGATATTCATTTGTACATGTACTCAAATATGTTATTCAGAGATTGATTTTCAATAAAATGGCCTGTCGGAGGGTCCAAAAACTTGAAGAAAATCAAAAACATTACTATTATTATTATGTTTTTGTTGTTGAAGAAAACGTAATGATAATTCACAATGTTTGATATCATCATCACTAATGTTCCTCCTTCTGGGTTACATTTATTTGTAGTAATCCTGTGCCTCCCCTAATCTAAGGACTGACGCCAATATTTCTGGGTAATTTCGCTTTAGACTGCCATAATACACGGATTTGAAGGATACCATATGCCATTATTATAATGTGAGGCGATGTTGAACAATAATTATCACTTTAGCCTTAACCTTAATAAAATGACGATATTCTCATCTAACCTTCGCCATCTGTGATATATTTTGTCACCTTTGATGTGACTTTATTAAAAGGAAATGAGCTGACACCTCGGCAGGGAGGGAGTCATGCTTGTCGACCTTCCAAATAGCCTTCATCATTACATACATGAAAGCAACTTAAAGATACAGCTGAATAAAGGTTATATTACAGTAATCTTATGATTCAAAAGATAAATCGTGAAATGCGAGGTTTTGTAGCCATCAAAACGAACACGAATAATGACTTAATGTTACTTGAAAATCATATAAAATGAAAAGCACTGCACACATAATCGTTTTTTCGGAAATGCATGAAGATTCATATTGCATTTTCAAGGTAGATATGGAACAATTCACTTAAACAAATTACACATTTATTTACCCCAGTCATTGCCATTATTCGTTATCATTTTCAGAATTGCTGGCAGGTGCTTGCAATATTGGCTTACACATAATCGCATAAAGAAGGTTCCTCGGATTTGATATTCACTATAGTTACTCATACTCCCGTAACAGCATTGGTATTAAACAAAAAAAAAAATTTAAAAAAACAACATCAAATGAATGCTTCTTAAACATCATCAAACATTTTTTAAATAAATAAATGTAATGCTTCCTGGGAGAAATTTCAATTGTTTAAACATATTTGTGGCTTCAACTTACACCCAGTAAATGAAATCGATTGATCGATATTCCAAGATTCTTACTGACTTGTTTTCAATACAGATCGATCAATCGATCTTATTTACTGGATGTAAGCTACAAATATGTTTAAAAAATCATCAAACATGTTGAGGTATAGCATAGATAAATTAGACATTAAGAAATAGTTGATTCTGTTTAGTGATTAAACAATGAAATATATTCCATGATTTCTATACATTTTTACGACATAATACTATAAAAAGGAATGAAACGAGCAATGATAAAAGATATTTTACATCCTGATGTAAAAGTTATTTTGTTACACTTTAGTTTACAAACTTACATGAACCATGGACCTTCTAGCATGTCCCTGCACGAACACTACATGACACTGAATTTGCCATAACTAGGGTTTTTTCAATGTAGCCCTAAGAAAAGAAAAAAATGACATGATTTATTATCTAATAAATCAGATGCATAGCTATAGCAGTGCATACAATTAATGTTTTGTCCAGCAAGGATGAGGCCCAAGTTTTGGTAGGAAGACGGTAATGACAGTGGCAGCAACCAAAGGATCGGTGTATAAATTAGAGTCAATCAATTGTAACATATTAACGTTGGGAGGGGGCGCTCTTAACTCCATGTTACGGTCTGTCTCCTTTTAGTTTTAGTTGCGATGGCTGGAATGGTGATGCGACAGTCGTTTCGGCGACCATCGCCCGTTCTTTTTTCGTCGAAAGAATTAGCTTGAGTTCTGGTAATGATAGAAAATAAATTCTGACTGAATCAAACACAACTTACACTGATTGCTCAAGATTACAAATAAATGTGTCAAACGATTTTGGTAGAAAATGTATAGTGGCTGAGTAATGGGCATAGAAAGATACGGGAATCCGGGTAAGTAGGCCCGACAACATTTACTTAACACAGGTCACTATGTGCAAATGAGAGTTGCGGTTTTTTATTGAAGATGACTTCCAAATATGTTTTATTTTTTTATTATTAGATTGTATTTTACTGGTTTGAACAATCAATCTACTGCACGATGAACTACCCAGAATGAAGTATGGCCATGTTCTCTCGACATTCTATGCCCATACCAGAGCTCAAGATTAGTGTTAAGGTTAGGGATGGGTTTTAATTACAGTGTTGGTCTATAGTTTAAGTTAACAATTAAGTTAGTGTAGGTAACAAACAGCGGATCTATGATTGTCGCAGGAACGCGTGAGCACAGCCGAGTGCACATTTTGACCCCCCCCTCCCCCCCCCCAACAAAACAAAAACAAAAACAACAACTGGAAATATCATATCTCTGCCATCATTTGCCGAACATGACACACGTCATTACCGATTATTTCAGCACTTTAATATCGTCATATGAGATAGTGAATTATTTCCGTCTTCATAGACCTACAAATACCTTCCAAATTCGATTTAGCAACGCCTAGATCCCACGTAAAAAATGCGATTATTGTGTAATATATTGCGTGTCTGTCGAATATTTGATAGATGATATCCATTGTAACACAAAGCCTTTCGTGACAAAAGCGCATTATGTCATTTGAGTCAACACTCGCTTATTGTGCCCAATTGTCTCATTTATGTTTACACAAAGTATTCTAACAAAACGCAAATATTCCCATTTGAATCTTTGAATGATCCTATTCATCACTTTTATGTCACCTCATGTCGTCAAATTTCCCTTATTATTTCATTCTATTCTTCGAATTTCAATAGGTTTGTTGAAATACACTCAGCTTTCGTTTTTCAATGTCCTTCATTTAGGCAAGGTGTTCTTGAGTTTCCCATTATGTACTGGTGCCAAATATTGAAAAGGACTGGATTGCAGCAATTTTCTTTTCTTCATATTTTATATATATTTTGCTTCATGTCTATTGGTATCATCATCTTCCTACAATGTAGTACGAATTCTCCTTTTCCCTCTCTCTTTCATCTCTCTCTCCTTCTTTCTCTCTTCCTCTCTTTCTTTCTCCCTTTTCTACCTACATTTTATGTTTTTATGTTATAACATAGCTATCTACATATCTCGCTATGTTATTCCTTCTGATTCACTCCATTCCCCCTCGCACTTCCTCCCTCCCTGCTGTATCTTCCCCACCCTTCTGTATCTTTTGTACCCCCACCCCCTCTTACATTCTTCTCATCACATCACATCCTCATTTTATATATCGATCTGCTCAATCATTCATTGATTCACTTGTTTCCATTTATCCATTTATTTTCTACAGAAGAGCGATGTGAAACACAGAATAAAGGATTCACGCAACACAACCCTCACGTACAGTAGCTTGACAGGCGTGCGTGCGTAAGTGTTGTGGGTGTGGGTGTGCTGTGTGGGTGTGTGAGCGTGTGTATTTGGCTCTGTTAAATGGGGCGTGTCCTGGCTTTTGTCTTGAAGACAGCGTAACAGATGAGACTGGGATTCAATCGATGGCTAAACCAAGTTCATTGGCGCCGGACGGGGTCGGAGGGGCGTAGCTAGGTGAATCGTTGGATTGTGGAGGGGGGTTGGGGGTGTTACCAGCGATGAAATGTGTATGCAATACATTAACGTCATGTTAATGAGAAGTCGTATCACAGACACACACCATTCCTTGAAACGTCAACATTAGCGTGATTATTTTATTTTTTAAGTAAGGCCCTATATAATCATGATTTAAGATGATTTGAACAGAAAGTTATCAAGACAGGCGTATCATTCGGGTGACAGCTGGTCACAGTCATAAAGCCGTGTAACCATTATTCAAAATGATTTTAACCATCCCCGTTCCCACGTCGTCACAATCATCATCATCATCATTGTCATCATCGCAAACATTCGATTAGAAATGCGAACCGTCTGGTTATTGAAAGAAAGGTCATTGCTTTCATCGGAAGATGTAGAACGACAATGGCCTCTATGCTCCATCTCCTTATTCGACATCTTATCCAACGGGCATGCAGTTTCACAAAGAAGAGTATCACTTTCGGGCCAATTTACATTCAATGTATTGAACTTCTCCACTCTTATTTGGCTACAGTAACAAAGTGGTCTATACATTCAAAAATATACACACACTCAAAAGTCATGCATTAGGGTGTTGATTATGACAGTGGCGGTGCCGTATAGGCAGGTTTGTCGATACATACACACATTACTCGCTACAGTATGCAAGAGATACCAATTTTGTGAATGGTAAGGGGTTATGATATTACCCCGAGGGACTCCCACCTGCTACCTTACGCGTGGCGCCTCATTCACGATGATGTTTACTCTAAGCTTGGGATCTTCCCATTGTTAGGCGCAGCCCGGTTAATAGGGTCTCTTTACGGGACACCAGGGGTGTCAATCTGCCGTATCATTGGTGGTACAGCTTGATGACTCGTGGATGGATGGAGAGGGGTGATGCGGTGGGGGGGG
>BEXV01000238.1:294913-309629 GCA_003118195.1 Hemicentrotus pulcherrimus | reverse complement strand
AAAATTGCTCTATGGCGGAGGCATCATTTTCGACTGCGCGCAGTCAAAATTCCATCTAGTTTTTTAAAAATCATTGTAGGCCTACCATACTTATTTGTTGTTGGTAACTAAATCAATGAAACAAATGATATCCAAATGGTACCAATTTTTATTGTTATTGTTTCATAACTTCCTTTATTAGTCATCTGATTGTCCTCAAACAATAATGATGATAGTGAATAACTCTCATATCCCTGCATGTACGTTGCAACCTGTAGCATCCATTGCCAAGCGCATTCTTGCTGAATGTTTATTGTCTTTTTACGACCCAAGAAGTGAAGAAGATAAAATCTGCATCCAATATTCACGTCTGGGTGTCCCTTTTGGGAGACGCTGACGTGAATATCGGACGCAGATTTTCATGTCTGCGTGTCCCTTCAGGGCCATTGAGTACAGAAAAACAAAAAAATTACCAAGCAAATGTATACATCAATCTTGTGGATTTTCACGTCTTGGACGTAAAAAAATTAAAATTTGTTGCATAGGTATACCTCAAATTTGTGGATTTATTCATCTTTGACTAGAAATCCACAAATTTGTTGCATATGTATACGTCAAATTTTGCATTTGCGTATTCCTTAGGAGCCACCATACTCTTGGGAGTTACTTGATCGCTTTAATTCCTCCCAAAGCTTGATCGCTTCAATATAATCATGTTACTTATTAAAAGTTCTACTGTTATATTACGCATGACTTTTTTTGTCTCTTACCAGTTATCAAGCAGACCTCCATCCCAATGAGCCAATGTTTACACATGCGCACGTCCAATGGAGGTAAGCTCTAGTTCATTTATTAGCCGTCAGCCGTCTGGTTGCTTACAAGCATTTATGCTTTCTTAGCAGTCAGGTAAAATAACCACCACCATTCAATTCAATTCAATTAAGATCAAACTGTGGTGTTTCTACTTAACCAACACAAATAACAACAAAGTTACACATATATTCCAGGTTGTGTTGTGTTATATTCTGTAGCTCGAATCCATCACACATAAAGGGGACTACGCCCTCTGACGTTATAAACATTATAGTGCATAATATATGGTTTAGACACAACACAAACTATAACATAATCCTCTATCTCCCCACAAGAAACGAAAAGCTAACAATGTGACAAAGACTTAAAATACGACCCAATGATCAATGAGATGTAAAATGTAAGAACAATAAACATGAACGCGGACCAGGCTAAAATGAAACCTAACACATGACGGAATGTCAGCAAAAATTAGCAAAACGATAAATGCAATAGCCAAATATTTAAGACATGAGGCACATTGTTTGAGTGTCAATTTCACATGTCATAGTCTGAGTTCCAGGCAGGTTTGGCTGGGCGACAGGTAGATCGCCTAGGAGGAGCACTGGCCCGTCTGACGGGTGTCGACATACGAAGAGACAGTAACAATCACGGATGGGCAAAGAGGACGACAGGGCGGGCCATGGAACGTTCCAGAAGAAGTTGGAGCAGCCGCATGTCAGATCCTGGCTTGCTGGTGGCAGGGGTGTCTGGGCACTTCAATGGTAACACCAGGGGTAGGGCTGTCACAGGGCCTGAAGCGGGATTCTCAGGCTGTTTAGTAGGATGCGGCAGCTAGGCCCCTAGGTCTGGTCACAGGACGGGCTGTCGATTACTCGGACGAGTTGTACCAAAGTCACCGTCCATCACCAAAGGATGGGGCGTGGGTACACTGGAACATACTGTCTCATGAACTTCTTCTTCCTTACTGTAATTCTCCCGGAGCCGTCGGCGCGGATCATGTTTTGGTCGAACTGGTGAACCTTGACCATGCTCCAAGTCTTGTCCCATTTAAGGGGGTGGGGTGGGGTCCCATCTGGTTTTGTACGCTGACATGGTCACCAACTGTACTGGGCAGAAGTTGCTTGGTGTGCTCTGACCAACGTTCAGCACCTGTAGTGATTGCGCACTGCGGTGAGTCTCATATTTGCCGGGCGGGTTGGAGTCCCGAATAGGATGGCCTAATACGCACTTAGCGGGCTAGAGCTTGGTGTCCCTGTCAGGGGTGTTCCTGTACTGAAGCATCGCACGTTGGAATTCCTCAGTGTCAAGGGCACCGGTTGGGCTGGTGTTGTCCAGGAGAAGGCGCTTGATGGTCTGTACACCCACTTCAGTGCGACAAATGCTATGGGGGTTTGCCTCGGAGGAAAGGCGATGATGGATACCCCAGTCCTGGAGGAATCAATGTGTGGCTGCAGCTTTTAATTCGGGGCCACCATCTGAGGTCAGCTCGTCAGGGATGCCGAATGTGACCAAAGATGCGCGCAGGCAAGACTGTTGGTAGACCTTTCAACTATTGGCCAGTTGGAGTATCGGTCGACGACAACCAAGTCATAATAATAATAATATAGAGTATTTGTAATGCGCCAACTCTACATGAATAATGTTTTGGAGGCGCATGGAGAAGAAAAACTATAAGTACAAAAATAAACACAAAAATAAACACAAAAATGAAAACGACATTGTGAAAGTAAATCAAAATCTACTGGTAAGCCGCTTTGAGCAAATGAGTTTTGAGAGCATGTTTAAAGCAATCCACACTTACAATATAATGAATATGATGTGGCAATTGATTACATAGTTGAGGTCCAGCGTGTGCAAACGATCGATCCCCCCATAATTGTAGCCTTTGTAATGGAAGAAGTCAGCACAAATACATTGGAATGGGTAGATCGGGGAAGTCAGCGGAGTTGGCGGCAACCTAGGGTTGGACGGTGCAATGTTTGCATCTAGCACAGAGGGTGGAGATGGGAGGGGTGATGCCTGGTCAGAAGACAGATGCCTTTACCCTAGGGGTCATGGAGGTGACCCCTTGGTGGGCAGCATGGAGGTGGGTCAGCATTTCATCCCTGAGAGAAGGGGGGATAATGACGCGGTCCTTGTAAAGCACAACTCCATCAACTGTATAAAGAGCATCCCAAAACTGGAAGTATTCACAAAAGAGACCCGGGAGTTCATGGCGGAAGGCTGGTAGGCCGGACTCAATTAAGTCAATGAGAGAATGCATGTCCTCTTCGCTTGATGTGGCAGTACGCACCCTGTCCCACGTGACATCTCTGTCGGGCGATGATCTCAAATCCGGCAAACTCAACAACATCTGCGCCCAGCACGAACTTGTCAGGGTTGAGGGTAACGCCATTCTGACCGCAGTCATCCAGTCGCACGACAGCTTGGAAGTAGCTATCCGCCAATGTGTCTGCCCAAAGCAGAGCGTCATCCACACATTTTGTTTGTTGTGACGTCTGACACGATCTCATCATAACATCTGGTGTATCCATCACCGGAAGCAACGTATCCTTTAGGTGCCGTCTTGTAGCGGTATCTGCCCCAGGGTGTAATGAAGGTGGTCAGGTGACAGTCCTCTCTGCAAAGTGGCACGCTATGGTAACCATTCCATGCATCTAACACAGTTTTCTTCTCCTTGTGCAGTACCGAACGAGCCTGGTGGATGATGATGGTGTGTTCGTCTTGGTGTGCCGTTCTTCTTTGCGCAAATTACCATCCGATGAAACCAGGTAAGGGGCTCGCCAATGGGGACTGGTTCCAGCACACCCAACTGCATGTCATGATCCAATCCTGCTTTCACAGCATCCCGCCATTGGAGTGGAACAGGTACTGGTGTGTGATGTGTAACTGGCTCAGCATTGGGGTCAACCATCAGTTTCAAGGGAGGGCTGGTCTCATGAGTGTCATGACTTGATGTTCACAAGCGTTGAATGTGCTTGATTGGTAGTACTCGAGGAGGTGCTGTTGAAGCTTCATATGGTTGTCATCAGTGGCAGAAAATGGCAGCTTTGTCAGAGGTGGGGGAGGCCTTTGACGCCTGGGGCAGTTATAAGTTCCTCTAAAGCCGTCTTGGGGGGCTGCTTGCGTCCCTACCTGGTGTGTCGGCTGAGTCGTACCCAACATAGGGAAGGTGTCAGGGATGATTCCTAGGGCGATGCATTCCTCCTTGCTGAGGAAGAGTTTGTCAGAGTTGTCAGTGACGTAGATCATCTGCCGAGCTTCAATAACTTGTCATCGCTCACCTCTGCCAGAGAAACCGATGATTGCGACCCCAAGGATCCGGAAGCTGCCTTTTGTAGTGGTGCGCATCTTCATGTTGACCGGCAGGATGAGGATTAATGCCTTGCCAAAGGGTATACTAGCGCATCGACTTGGTTTTGAACCTGGATTGCCATAATACAAGACTATTGCACTACCGACTGAGCTATCGCGCCTCCTTATGGGAATTACATTATAACATGATTTGAGTAACAAAACCTGCTTTGTAATCAATATTCTAACACTTTTGATAAGAAATCAAACAGTGTATAGTTGGAATATCTGTACATGTCAATTTCTTTGGATATGAACTACCAAATGCAATATAACAAAAGGTGTTTTCCAAACCTTTACTACTAAACCTCATTCGGTGTCCAGTGATTCCCTAGATGTACTATGATTTCATAATTACCCATTTTTTCTGCAGGATAGCAATGTTGCTGAGTTGCTGGAGGAGGGCGCTGTAGTGATCGCGCAATCTCTCTTCGAGAAAGGTCAACACCTTGTGGCGCTATCATACTTGGCCAGAGCAAAAACACCAAATGCTCTCTTCGCGAAAGCAATGGTATGTTTGCAATCTTATAATTTTTAATATTATTCAATTAAAATAATGTTTTTGGTTGGTCATTTTGTATATGAACCAAGTTTGTATTTTAAAAGGAATAAAGGAACATATGTCAACAGATAAAAACTGAGTGTTTGGCCCTTTACATATCCCCTTTGCATGTTTCGTATTTCAAGAAAATTATTTTCAGGAATCGTACAAATATGGCACCAGTATAATAACAAACTGCATTAGAACATGTGCATGTGTTGACACCAATGTTTTTACTTAACAGAAGAAAGAGCTTCTCTCGGGACTATCCTGATAAATTCATTAGAAGTCTATAGCATCTAGAAAAGTGTAGATAGGTAGGCAGAAAGAAAGGCTTCAAAATCGGCCTGAAAAGACAAAACGGCACCTGAACGGTCAGGCAAGACTGTTTTCGGACCTTGATAGGATAGGATGCTAGAGACCATTACTGTGAAATTTGAAAGGAATCGGGATAAAGGAAGGGGCCTAGATAGGGGTCAGAAGCGCTACATGCAAAACGAATGGGATTTTGGGGAAGAAGTAGAAGAATTCAGAACAAGAACAAGACATTGACAAAAGTTGTCAATGCAATAACAATGTATTCAACAAAATTTAGAGAAAGAATATTGAGAACCGGTACCATATAATTCTTGCTCCGTGAATTTGACCTACTAGATGACAAAGCACATGCCTGTATCACAAATATTATACCTGCATCTTCGATCAATTACATGTGCAAAGAGTTAACATTTAAAAAAAATAACAAAAAAAAATAACATTAATTCTCCAGTCCAGGAAATTAACACTGGTGTTTCTGTTACTCAAGATCCTTTGGAAATTGCGGAAAATCTGAACAATTACTTTACAAACATTGGCCCAAACCTTGCCAGTAAAATCCCCAATTCAAGGAGACCTTTTCATTCCTTCTTAAAGGACCCCAACCCACAATCTATATTTTTAGTTCCAGTACAAGAGACAGAAGTATTGGATATAATTAATAACCTTAAAAACAAAAAAAAAGTACTGGATATGATGGTATATCAAATAGTCTTTTAAGACATGTAAGTGAACACATTGCCAAACCTTTAACATATATATTTAATTTATCACTAGTTTGTGGCACCTTCCCTTCAAAAATGAAAATAGCTAAAGTTGTTCCAGTTTTTAAAAAAGGTGATAAACGAGAACAAGGTAATTATAGACCAATATCTTTATTATCCCTTTTTCAAAAATAATGGAAAAGATTGTCTATACCCATGTGTTAAAATTCTTTGACGACTGTGATCTGTTTAGTAATTCACAATTTGGTTTTCGTAAAAAAAACATACGACAACACATGCTATGCTCTTATTTATAGACAAAGTCGCTAAAGCAATAGATAATTTCTCCCATATAGTTGGAATCTTCCTGGACCTCTCCAAGGCCTTCGACACGGTCAATCATGAAATACTTCTCTACAAGCTATCACACTACGGTGTACGAGGCAGGGCCTTGGAGTGGTTCAGGAACTACCTTTCAAAACGAACTCATTTTGTTTCCATTGATAATTCTGTATCAACCTCAAAAGCGTTACAGTGTGGGGTCCCTCAAGGTTCTCTCCTTGGTCCCCTTCTTTTCCTTATATACATAAATGATTTTAAAAATTCCTCTGATATCTTATCCTTTATCCTTTTTGCCGATGACTCTAACATTTTCTATACACATCGTGACCCTCACACTCTCTTAGATACTGTAAATAAAGAATTACATCATGTGAACGACTGGATCCAAGCAAATAAATTATCACTCAATGTAGGGAAAACTAATTTCATGCTTTTTAGTAACACAGTTACCCAATTACCTGGCGATATCCTTTTTAATAATGCAAAATTAGTTTGTGTTGATTGCACGAAATTCCTCGGGTTATCCATAGATAACAAATTAACGTGGAAAAAACATATTGATAATATGTGTAAAATTTTATCTCGAAACATAGGGGTGATCAACAAACTAAAGTTTTGCCTGCCTTCTCGTATTTTATTGATCCTCTGCTCTACCCTCATTCTTCCCTATTTAAATTACGGTATTCTTGCGCGGGGAAACGCACTAAAAATCCATACAAATAGAATTTTCTTATTACAAAAACGAGTAGTGAGAATAATAAATAATGAAACATTCTTTTCCCATACGGAACATTTATTTGTTGAAAACAAAATCCTTAACATACACAACTTATTTTCATTCCACCTAGGAACATTCATGTTTCAACTAACATCCAAACAAGTCCCCAGCGCTCTTACAAAATTATTTACAACTAATGCACACATACACACATACCCTACCAGACGTCGCAACCAATATCATCTTCCTTTAACCCGAACAGTCTTCTCTCAAAAAACAATTGTATATACTGGACCAATCTACTGGAATACGCTTGATGCCTCCCTACAACAACACTCGAGTATATTTTGCTTCAAGAAATACCTTAAGTTCACTTTGTTGAAGTCACATTCAGCTCCAGCAATGCAACCCTAAGTCGTTAACCTGCGCACAATAAATAAATTTTGCACAAACAAACTTTAGTACTCAAACTATCTATCACTAAGCACGGATGTGCTTTCCTTTTTATCCGGCCTTCTCACTATTACCTTCCGACTCTTCCCAGTGAATTTCTTTCTTTCCTCTCTAAAGAAATACGTGGCACTACTCTTACCTTCCCATTCTTCTCATCCTTTTTTGTGTTTCATCACATGCTTCTTTTTTCTTTTCTTTTCTTTTCTTTTCTTTTATTGTCATCTATTTTATTTTTCTATCGTTCATTATACGCTTGTACAAATACTATTGAACCATCTTCGGCGTGTGTCCGTTTTTCACGTTTTTGTTCCCGGAGAGTCTCCGGACGCGCAGGTTCGGCTGCCTTTGCCGGATCTTTGTGTTTCTTTTGTCGGGGCCTGTTCGATGTGAAATATTTTATGTTGCTCGTTGCTAGGTTGGACAGACCTTGTGCTTGCTCGACCTGGCAACGGCAGACTGTTTTACGCTGAATGGGCATTGGCGGGGGAGACCCAGGGATCTGGCGCGGGTGGGTTGGTTCGTGCGTCTCTGGTCTCTCTGGGAGCGGACATGTGCAGATTTTGATGCACGTTGATGATGGTCCATTATTTAATTTATACTGGGAATCTCGCTCAACAAGCCTAGCTTTTTTGAGATTCCCTTTTTTCCCCTCTCAGTTAAATCAAGCAATTTAAAATATGTTGTTTAATTCTGAAACATAAATTGACCTTGTAAACTTATTTGATTACGAACATACCTGTCAGTTTTTTGTTACTTCATTTGTTCTATTATATATTATTTTACTGTATGGTTTATATATGTCATTTAATTTGTGTATATTTGAATGGAAAATAAATAAATCAAATCAAATCAAATCAAATCAAATCAAATCAAAGGAGTTGCATATGGTCCTGCGCACGTGTAAATCATCATTAGGGTATCTTATTCATATTTATTCATTACATTCTCATTAATTGCTGTGAAACTTTTGTGTGTTAGTGGTACCAGACACGATTGCATTAAATGCTATTTTCTGGTCCCATTCATCCTTTTAATGTTGGCCATTCACATTTGATTGTTATATTGATGTACTTTTTGTTTGGATAATAACAAACTTCAAACTCAAACTCAAACTCAAACTCTTCAAACTTATCAAAATGTAAATTTTTGTCTTTGTTTTGGATTTGATGTAGATGCTACATGCATTGGCGTCTATGGAGACAGAAGGTAAACCACTTGATAAGATCACAGTAGACATACTGAAGAAGCGAGGAGATTTCTTGGACCAGTCCAAAAACACTCTCTTCCTAACCATGGAGAGCATAGCTATGGAACAAAGGAATGTGAGTGTAAAAATGCTTAAATTATTATAATGATAATACTTATGATAATGATTATCATCATCATAATCATCATCTTCATCATCTTATTCATTATCATAATAATAACATCAACAACAGGAACATGCAAAACAACATTATCAACAAAAATATATTTATAGAGAGCAGAAGTCACTTCTTCATTCCTTCTTTTCTCCTTTTTTTTCTCCTTTTTTTTCTCCCTCTTTTCTCCTTTTTCTCCCCCTTTTCTCCTTTTTTTCTCCTTTTTTTTCTCCCTCTTTTCTCTTCCTTTTCTTTTCCTTTTCTCTTCCTTTTCTCATTCTTTTCTCTTCTTCTCCTTTTTTTGTTTATACTCCTTTCTTCTCTCTTCTCATTCTTGTATCCTTGTTCATCTCCTTTTCTCCATCTCCAGCCACTCTATGAGATAGTCCAGACTCTCCTGGAGGAGATCGAGGTGAAGCAAGCCTCCACCCTGGAGCAGATATCAGCCCTGGAGGCCAACCATTCAGACATCTCCAACCTTTCGTCCATCAGACACAGCTCCTTCATTTTAGAGAGCACCAGTAGCTCCAGCCGCAATAGGCCTAGCTTACATGGCTACAAATGGCTATTCACGGATGTGATGCAGAGAGAGAACAGGACCCTGTCACACTCTCAGCACCCTGAACAAGTAAGATGAAAGATAAGAATTCTATGTATCATGCTATCATCATGACTCAAAGCAATCTCAGTTTCACCTTCGGGACGATCTCACGTGACTGCGACTCGCCATTCAGGGAGGTTATACAGAGAGAACTATATCTTAGTCTCACAATGCTGAAAATTTAAATTTAAGTCAAAGTTCACTAATTTCATTGTACAAAAAAGCACTGAAGTAATTCCCAATAGTGCATGCATTCTTACAATCTAATAATGTGAGATAACGACTAGACTTTCTTATTCATGCAGAGCTTATTCTTATGGTTAATCTTAACTATGTTTTGATAATAAGTGCTGAAGTTTTGATCTAATTCTGAGGAGAGTTATCAGATGCATACGTCTACATAAGGTGAATGATTGATGGCAGTTGGAAGAAGATAAATTGAAACAAAGGCTTAAAGTTAATGATTTTGAGGGCTTATTAAACTGATCGCAATTTAAGGTGTTGATGGGGCATTTAACCCCAAACTTGCATGTCGAGCTGGAGATGAAATACAGGACTTAAATGTAAAACAGATGAAAATTTTATGATTATTCTGTAACAGTTTTGTTCATGTTATGTCATACAAGCCGGTAATTCTAGCAGAAAGCTGATGTTACCTGTTTCTATGTCACATGTCCCTACAAATAATCCAGTGAAAAAGGACCCATTCAATGAATAAAAAATTCTATATTCCTTACTCCTTCCACATCCTAGCTGTGTCCTGTCCCGAGCCTACGTTATCTGGCAGCCCTGAAACTGTCTCACTCACATCTCCTTTACCAGAATCAAAGACTGATAGAGAGAGAAGATAAGATCATTGAATCAAACGCTGAACTCAAGAAATCTTACGCTAAGCTCATGGAACAAGTCCTTCAACTCACCGTAAGTTTCACCACATTGCTTTAGCATTTGATACCTGGTTTATTAAACAATGCTCGTAATTTTTAATATTTGTGGACCAGCTTTTGAAGTCGCCTTTCTCCTGACTGTAAGAATCACCACATCGCTAAAACATTTCATAAAAAGTTTATTCAATAACGTAGATATGCACACATAAATGGCACTTAAGCAACACCAATCTTACAGATACTATATCCCTTTTTCAGCCAAAATATTCTGTAGAACTTTGCAGGAATTATGAAACTGTCATAATTATTCAAATTAGAACTATACCCCACCACTTTAACACAGGAATCAATGTAATCTGGTGGGGTGCCAGAACCCCAATTTTGTTTCTCTCGTTAAAACTTTGAGAGAGCTACTACTATTACACAGGCACCAATGTAAATCTGATGGGGTGCTACTACCCCAATTTCGTTTCTCTCGTTAAAAACTTGGACAGAGCCTTGAGGCTCTGCATGAGAGATTATGATATAGGATTGCAGCTGGACTCTTCATTATCTTACGTAATACTAGTTGAAACAAACTCTTACTAGGGCTCTGCCTGAAAGGAAATGAGAAGTAGGAAATAAGTATTTTACTTGTTTTAAGATATTTTTCATGTCCTAAAGTCACTAATAATTTAGATGAAGACCAAAATGAAAGTTTGAACGAATCAAAATGACCCATAATTGGCGATACAATTTTAACTCTGGCAGCGAACCCCTGCATGTGTCTCTTTCTCCCTTCTTCCTTCCTTTCCCCCTCTATCATGCTTATCTCTCTCTCTCTCTCTATCACCTCATCAAGGTCTCGGTGGGGGTGGATTACAGCGCTGGTGTTTACTTAGGGCTTGTCACAATCTCAGCTCTAGTACAAGTAGTAGTGGTGAAAGTTAAATGGGGGTTTCAATTTTAAACGACGGGTTTTCGTGATGGAAACCTGTTTTCCTTCTAGACTTCAATGTCAGACACTATTGAGTTCCTCGCTGACATCTTTTTTTTTCTTTGGTTATAACATACATGTACATAAAATGAACTGTAAAGGGATCATGAGCATTTGTCTTCATCAATAGCCCACTACTTGTAACGGCCAAAATTAAACTGATTGAATCTTTGTGCAGCACAAAAGGTACGACCATTCGGCAAAAGGGTCTGAAAATCAGACTATTGCTTAGGTAAATAATTCATAAAATAGTGCTGTGACTGATTGCCAAATATAATAAAATCAAGAAGAAGAAGAAGCAATCACTTATGTGGTCGTTATTTTCCCACTTAAAGTGATAGTTGAGTTCTGTTGCAGAGGGCGCTACACAAAATATTTTTTTTGGTGAGATAATGAAAAACTGAGTGTCAAATTTGAAAGAACATATTTAAACGATATAATCACCTTTGTTTGATCAAAATCCGTTCAGACATGGCTGAGATATAACGATTTCTAATACTTGTGTACCACCACTAATATTAGATATTTTGAAAAGTTTGAAAAGACCGTTGAAAAAAACTGAAATAACGCCTTTAACGTCGTATTTCAGCCAATGCCGATGTTGGCTTTTTACCCATAACTAGCCGACTCATGTATTGTTATTTTTAATTAAATAATTAATTAATGGTCACCAGGTTTTTTTGTAAAGTGAAGCTGAATTGGTATGATTGTATTGGCTAAATTTCACCCTTTTTAGGGTCTAAAATTACCTTCATAGCAGTTTTAGGTTCTAAAATGGCACTATAAACGTCAAAGATAAGAATAAGAGCAATAACCATGCACTTTGAAGGAATTTGCTTTCTGAAAACAGAACTCAACTATCCCTTTAAAGCCATTTTCAAGCCCTTTCATTTTAAGAGAAGTTCTAAATTAGTATTGTCTTTCAAGTGTTGTTGGAATTTAACCTTTTCATTTTTTGGCCTGCATATGGGACAGAAAGTAAACAGAAAAGTAATTTTTACACTTTGACCTATACCTAACATACCTACCATATGATTTCAAATCCACAGAAAGACCTTCAAGAGATCAAGCTTCAACAAGACCAAGCTCACAACCAGGCCCCCTCTGCACCAGCCCCTGCCCCTGCTAAACCAGCCAACCAGGGTGTGACTGGGACCCCATCAACAGTTCATCAAGCCACTTCATCCCCTCAGCTGCCCCAGCAAACACCTCAGCAAGCCCCCCAGCAACCTCCTCAGCAGCCGACGCACCCGCTGGCAACCAGACAAAGTAAGTTCCTGCTTGTGTATTTTTCTTTGTTTCCGTGTGCAAAGAATTGTCCTAGGTATTCTGCGGTTGAGCTGCTATTTATTGCTAATAATAAGATTGGATATTTATATAGTGCACATATCCACCATGCATGGTGCTCAAGGCGCTCCAACTATTACCCCGGCTCTGCTAGGCTGCCGATTTCGGCGCCCACAGCATTCAAGGAATTCATGCCTACCGGAACCCAATTTCACCGTGGTACATGTAAATGATAAAATGAGATCCCCCACAAAATGGGTATTTATAATGAAACCTGCTTTAGTAACCACCTGTATGTAAAGTCTACCTGTCTATAAAGACCAGATTTTTTGTTTCCCTGGACGATCTTTTCTGATAGAAACCTATTATCACCTGGTTCCTTTAATTCAATGAGGATGTGTATCGTTTTCTGTCTCCATCTCAGCTGCAAGTCCAAGCATCCAGCAGCAGACTCCAAACCGCACCCTCTACCAGCCGCACCCTGCGTACCTACCCATGGAATCGGGGGCATATTACCACCCCCACATGGTCCCGCCCTCCCCCATGGGCGCAGCAGGTACCCCCCAGGCCTGGTACCCCTCGGCTTATGGCATGCCCTCGCCAATGCACAACGCAGCCTTCTACGCCCAGCAAGGTTACGCGATGCCAACTTACGACCGCGGTACCATGTCTCCCGGTATGATGGCGTCGACACCAAGGAGCAACGGGCGTGGTCCATTGGAGAGCCTGTACGGGATGTATTCCTCCATTGGTGCTTCTCCAGAGGAGAAGGGCACCCCCGAACAGCTTGCAGCTTTACAGAGCCTAAAGGTAAAAAAACAATAATGACTGTTTCTTATAAAGTATTTTACCAGTTACAATGTGACTTAATGAAGCGCTTGCGGTTTTATTATTACCCCAGTCACTAAATATAATTTAGATTCTGCACTTTACATTGTAGAAATTAATGAGTGTGAGGTAATGTGAATTAATATTATAATGGCGTGTTAACTCGTCACACAACATAACTCTTATTTTTATTTAGCTACGAGGAAACAAGGTTGCACTGACAATAAAATACGTGAAACAAAAGTATTCCCTTTTCGTTATTTTATTGGGTACTAAATAATGCTGACTAAACACTTGCAAAGTGTAAGTCATGCAAGCACATATGATAATGACTCGGAATGAGAATGACATAAAATAGAATTGATAATATTGCACGGAGTATGAATGGTCATGTAATGATAAATAAATGCAATGAAATGAATAGAGCTTACGACAGAATGGAAATGAGGTCGAAAGTCCAATGAAGATGATGAGAAGTGTAGAACGAAGGAAGGGGCTCAGGCGATGATGGTGCGTAGGCTTGATGGCGGAGATGAAGCTTCGTAGTCGTGGCTGAAGAGCCGTGAAGAAATCTCAACGCTGAATGACGCTCGTGATTGAAGATGATGAAGAAGCTCTCAGGCGAGAATAGACGAGAAGAAATGTGTGGCGCTCGATGACGTACAAAAGCAGTGAGTCGCTCGGTGTCCGAGGCCAAGGAAGAAATGATGAAAACAAAGTCGGTGCCGATGCGAAGCAGTGAGTCGCTCGATGAGTCGGATGAGCCAAACTTTGATTGCTGTGAAGTTCATCAGAGCTGCGGTGAATCGAACTTGTTGATGAACTGTTCAGACGGGCTATGTTAGTCGTGCTCGTGTGGGTTGAAGAAATCTACCGGAGCAAAGATACTGGCAGCTCCCAGCGGAGAGTCAGGTGCCATGTCGGTGCTGACTATAACCTTCTACTGGGAGACTGCAGCCCGATGAACACGGCAGAGGAAGAGTAGATGTGCCGTAGAATAGGCGAAAGGCACAGAAGAATAAAGCCTGAAGAGGAAATCACGTAGACGTCTTGACTCGACCAAGGTGAAAGCGGGAGTGAAGAAAAACCTTGTGGCGTTGAAAATACGCGGGTGAACGGTGCGCGGAACCATGGTGCTCGATTGGAAGGAAAAACACATGTGGTCCGAATAATGCATATATAATAGAAGCGTGATGGAAAATAACTGTGAACATGAATGTACGATAAAAGTAGGGCGAATGTAAGAGCCGCTACAACATAGTCTTGAAATGGTAGACACACGGAAGAAAGAAAGAAAATACAAATGTCGTGTCAACCAAAATCAATTTGTTACCTGAAATCATTGAGTATTTTCCTTGTGCATTTCATCTAAAAGAGTTACATTTGTTGTTTGGTTGTTTGTTTTTGTTTTTTTTATCCATGATTTGTAAGTGTCATGACGAAGCTAATTTTCTACTAATGTAAAGTAAAGAGAAATCAACATGGCAAAAATGATGACTAGGCAGACTTATAGATTGTGCAAGGGGTTGAAAGAATTTTGGTCTTAATATCCTT
>BEXV01000238.1:284324-294412 GCA_003118195.1 Hemicentrotus pulcherrimus | reverse complement strand
GGGGGGGGGGGGGGGGGGGGGGGGGGCAGTTAGTGAAACTTGTAGATGTAAGAAATAAAACCTGTTTATTTTCTCTTTAAATGTAAACCAATGTAAATGTTTAGAAGCAAAAATGTAGACAAACTTAAACATTATATAGATAGCAATGGTAGTAAATGTAGGTCTTGCAAAATAGGCACAGCACTATTGAGCATGACTCTAAAGTCTCAGGACTTTATTTTTCCTTTTGACAAAATAGAAACCTATATCAATTTTGCATTCAAAATATGGGACGTGTATTTGAAATCAACATATATGATGTGAAACTTACAAGAATTTATTGTCCCTTAAAAGTGACAAATTCATAAATTATGTCCGAGCATGTGGTCCAAGTTTGGTATTCTAACGTCTGGAATACAATTTTGTAATTGAAATTACATGTGTACCGACATATACCATCAATGAATATGGACATTTAAACACATGTTTTTTAACAAAGTCTTGAACTTGTCCATTTTTCTTATTATCAGGTGGTTCAATCACCAGTGGAATGCCATCCAAGTCTCATAGTGTTGTTCCCCCGGCCATGTTCTCACCAGGCTCCCCATCCCCCTCGGCTGCGGCCAGACCTACCCCCGCAGCCCCCGCCCAGGTTCCCAACAGGGGCTTTGTCAGCACCCCTGAGAGGGGCATCTAAAATGTGACTCCGCCCGTGACCACACCGAGCCCGAGCTCCTTTGCAGGGACACCAACCAGACCCCTAGGCACACGAGAACCAAGCAAGGCGAGTCTCCAGCCACTAGGGATGGCCAACCAAAATATGACTGACAGACAGAGGCTGCCTATGGGAGGAAGTTCCCCTGCTTCACTTCCTGTTGTCCCACCTCAGCTAAAGACACAGGTAAGACCTTGCTCAAAACTAGGAATCTGTTCAGAATCATAAAGTTTTAATCATGGAGCATTGATTTATAGAAGTAAACATTGCTTTCATTCCAGTAATTATATGAAAACAAATTGATTATCTCACTCCTTTCACAACAACATAAACATCAAAAAGTATCATTTTACATGGCGAACATTGAAAACCCTGGCAATTTTTGAAAAGACAAGAAATAGAATAGAACCTTTCTATTTCTTTGTACCAGTCTGTGAAGGTTCATGATTTCACTTCAGACAAGTTATTACTTTGCTTTCATTTGCTTTGATTTCATTACGTTTGCACAGAACTTATCGGATGTGTACACAGGTAGTCATGTGCTTGAAACAGGCCCATTTCACTTCTTACCAAGGAATGTGACAAATGTTTTCAGTGGAGCAAAGCAGAGGATAATTTTTTAATAATTTCTAGATCTTTGTGTGTCTTCCTAAAGACTATAATAGGGACTTTTAGATTTGCGTGGACTGATACGTGTGACGTCGATTCAAGGCAGTGCATTAAAAGGACGTCGATCGTAGCAATCCACATTGTCGTTCGGCAATTCTAAAAGTTCCTAATAGTGGTGGGGAACTTCCTTCCCCTATATTGTATTGATTTGAATTCCCCGCGGTTGTTTCTCCTCTCTCAACAATAGTTCACTGGATTTACTCCCAGCCCCGCTTCTGCTGCCTCCAAACCAAGTCAAGCCTTCGGCAGCTTCTCCTTCTCGCCAAGCACCGTCAAACCGGCGCCCTCTATAGCCCAGCCAGCCACCACTTCCTCCTCTGCATCCCCATTCACCGGCTTCTCCTTCGGTATGTCCACCACCACGTCTGCTTCGTCACCATCCACCACCTTATCAACAGCGGGTGTCTTCAAGCCTGCAGCATCTTCAAAGGCCACTCTCCAGCCTGCTGCAGCAGCAGCAGGATCTCCATTGGTCTTCGGCAAGCCCAACCCTAGCCAAGAAGCAAGGTCTGCATCACCGGTGTATCCAGGGTTCTTCTCCTCTCCAAAGGGATTCCCCGGAACTCCTCCTCAGGGTGATCAGACAGTACCATCCTCAAGGAAGCCAGGACAGAGTCCTCTGGCCAAGGAGGCTGCATCGCCCAAAGTAGCAGACACGCCCAAGTCTGTATCCTTCAAGTCAGAGGGTGAAGGTTTGTGAAATTTGATCAAAATTTATCTTCATATTATAAAAGAATCCCAGGATGTGTGTACAGGGGGGTGTTTCACAAAGATCCTAAGTGGAACTGTACCCTAAGTTGGACTTGAAATTATTAGGAGCCAATTGTAGCCTTAAAATTAAATATTTCCAAAAGCAAAATTGAAGTATTTTAAACTTTTCATAAATTCCACATCAAGAACATGAAATCTCCTTGATGATAGCAAATATGAATGATTTGAATCAACATTTTATGCCTTTTGAAATAACTTTTACAAAATATTTTCAATGATGCTAACAGCTTTCCATAACTGTTAAGTCCAACTCAGAGATAAGTGAAACACCCCCTGAAATTGTAATAACAGCTCCTCATTATATTACTTGCATATCCATTCCAAGAGATGCTTAAATATGCTACTTTTATCCCGTCTGTAGCAAGACTACCCTGAGATGCTCAAATCATTCAAGGATGTTTGTTTTTTCTCACCTAGTGCCTATTTACCTCACCCGGGTTGAGAGTGGCAAACAGTTTCATGTCTTGCCAAATTAGTGTCACTTTAATCCACACTCTGGTGATTGTCCACAGGAAGACAAAAATCTTTGTTTCTAAGAACCTTCTCCTTTACCACAGAAAGGAGTTGAATCTCTGAAACATCTACTATTCATTGGATACTTACTCTGTTTACTACTTCTGTTGTATTAGGAGCAGTTATCTTGTAGTAATGATTTAAAATTCTATGTTTCATGTGAAACTCAGAACGATTTCAAATATATTTTTTAAACAAATGATCTATTGTGTTGTAAGTACTGATATTCCTCATGCTTTGTCATCGTACTTCTCTTCACTAGACGATGATGTTATCTTCGTCTCAATGACCCGGCCAACTCCTGGGCAGCGTGCTAGAGCTGAGAAACTCCAGCTCCCTGGTGGCTTCTATCTCTACGAGAATGCCCCTCCCTGCAAGGGATGCATTGGATGTATAGAAGACCTTGATTTAGATTCGCTTTTCCAGAAAGGTGGAGAGGGAAGGGCATCTGCACCGGCAGTCAGACCAAAAGGTGAGGGTGTAGGAGTTTCTTAAAAGCATCATTTAACAATGTTAAATCTGAGATGTATGGCCCTATGTTTTATCAGTGTCTGTGATATGGTGTAATATTGAAGCACTACAAACTTGCACTTCAAAATGATCATGAAGTGCCTCAAAAAGTAAAAATCTTTGAGTGACCGGTTTTACCATACCCATTTTCCCCAAAAGACTGTAATGGTATAATAAACATTAGGAAAACGAATTTGGAAATTTCGATTTCCTATCGTAAATATCTTGATAATCAGACAGGTGATTCATGGGGTTTCTGACTGACCTAATTATCATTGCAGCATGAGCTTAATCCAGGATTTTGTTTTAGAATCTGAGACAAAAATACCCAATCCCTTTAAACAGGAGAGATAAGATTTTGCAACGGTGTACAGAATGTGTTGAGAAAGACATTGCTCTGTATAGAATATTGCCATTATCAATCTTTGCAAAACTTTCACTAAACATTTTTCCAAAATTGTTGTACTGTACCCTATTCGTCTTGTCTCCTATATATAAGAGCAACAAACATGGAGATAACGCATGATTGGATTAGAATTAAAATTGAAACTCTTTTGTGTTCTTAACTTTGTAGAACCAACTTCATCTGCATTTGGAGCAACTGGAGGAAGCTTGCCTATAAGTTCACCAGGTAATGTCCTACTACAGTCAAACCTGTCTTTAGCGACCGCCCATGGGAAACACAAAAAGTGTTCTTTGTAGGCAGGTTCCTTTAGTACATGTTTCCATGAGAAACCATTTTCAAGGGAAACAAAAAATGTGGTCTTTGTAGACAGGTTGCTTTAGTACATGTTACAGTGAGAAACCATTTTCAAGGGAAACAAAAAATGTGGTCTTTGTAGACAGGTTGCTTTAGTGCATGTTACAAAGAGAAACCATTTTCAAGGGAAACAAAAAATGTGGTCTTTGTATACAGGTGGTCACGAAAGCAGGTTTGACTGTACAGTGAATATACGAACTACTCTGATGCTCGCAAGAAGGTAGTAAGAGCTATGTATTGTCCGTACGTGGCAGTAAAGGCTTTCTTGTGGGCAGCAAACAGTTTTTCCATGACAGCCCACCACCATGCATCTTAAAATGTTCATAGCAAATGCTATGGCAAGTCTTCCATGATCAGCTTGTATAGTGAGCAGTGGGCTTTACGCATATTCACAGAGTTCTGTGCTATATAAGATACAGAAATGTTCGGCATATTACAATTACGCCATTATATAGATTATATAACCACCATGGTTTACCGTGGTGTATCAGGAGACTTGAGGGGTAAAGATGTATTGATTTTTTATTTTAAAGACGTTATTAAAGTGGATTGATTGTTAATGATATTTTACCTTCCATTGTAAAGGTGGATTGATTGATTAATGATTGATTGATTGTTAATTGGATTGATTGTTAATGATTTAAAGAGAAGGTTGAGTTCTGGGAAGAGGTAAAAAATAATTTGTTAGCGTTATCATTGTTATTATTGCAAGGGTGGAAGAACATCAGATTAAACATGTTCCTTGAAAAGCATGGCTCTTCAAATGCCTTCATATTCTAAATATGACATAAAATACATAAAAATCGGGGGGGAGGTTTTTTTCGCCATGTGCTTGTGTGGTCCCATGTACATCATTCTGTGTACAGTGCTTGTAACTTTGCCAAGACTTGGCCAAATTTCTTATCATTTTGATGATTCCAGAACCTTGCAATACACACGAATACTTATATACTAGATGATCAACCTTTTCTGATAGATTCCACACCGTTTCTTTCACAATGCAATCCCATGACCAGAACTCAACTTTATCTTTAAGGTGGATTGATTGTTAATGATATTTTACCTTCCATTGTAAAGGTGGATTGATTGATTAATGATTGATTTATTGTTAATTGGATTGATTGTTAATTTGATTGATTGTTAATGATATTTTGATTGTTAATGATATTTTACCTTCCATTGTAAAGGTGGAAGCATGTTTGGAGGCGGTGACTTAGAAGGAGGAATGTCATTTGCGACTTTAGCAGCCCATCAAACAGACGGATTTGAACAGCCTTTTGGCAAAAAGGGTAGGAGCGAAATGTGTTTTAAAGCCCTCTCCTTCTCTCCCTCCCCTCTTGAACATAAAAATGAGTGAGCATTTAAATATAGGAGTGAATGAATAGCATTTATAGGACATACTAGTTTGTCATTACATTGGTTATA
The DNA here is from genome assembly GCA_003118195.1 of Hemicentrotus pulcherrimus. Classification (NCBI taxonomy): domain Eukaryota; kingdom Metazoa; phylum Echinodermata; class Echinoidea; order Camarodonta; family Strongylocentrotidae; genus Hemicentrotus; species Hemicentrotus pulcherrimus. Next base: position 289,070 of record BEXV01000238.1, on the reverse strand, counting down.
GAACAGCTTATATGAAGAATAGTCAATTAACAATAGTTCATCAAGAGAATACAACATTAGCTTTTATTATATTTTTGATCAATGAAATCCTGTTCAGTGATTGGTCAACATAGCATCATGTGACCAAACATAACATTGCTATGATGCTACTGAGAAGTAAAATGTGCTATATGTGACGTCATCTATGGTATAGTGCACTATACCATAACACTATACCATGGATGACGTCATAGATAAGGTACGTGACATCACATCATGTTCAGTCAAAAGTAATGCGCAATTTGCGCGTCTTATTAAATGCGCGTTAATATAATTGTGCGCAGGTTAAATTGACAAGTTCAAACTTCTCCAATACTCGGTCCAATGTGGCATAAGAATAAAGTTAAAAAACCATATGCCAGCCATTCATTAAGTCAAACGTTCGAATCGTAATGAAGTGATACCAAGCACTTAGTTTGAAAAATATAAAGCAAATATATCATGCACTATTTCAAGCCGCTAGTAAAATTATGGATTCCTCGGCGACAGAAATAGCACTATTTTCTTGGGGGATATGCCCCTCGGAAAATAGTGCTATTTCTGCCACCTTGATCCATAATTTCAAGTAGAGCCTCTCAGTGCATGGTATATTTGATTACTATGCCTTTTCATTGGTCATTGATTTCCATAATTATCCTTTCATCCATAACTCTTCAAAACATGATCGCATAATACTACCTACCCTCTCCATAGTGTACAAATAATGAATAGCTATGAGTTCAATAGTGCAAATATTTTCATTCGTTGAAAGATTAACATCCTATTCAACGAGGCGTCAGCCGAGTTGAATAAAGTTAACGTTAATCTTTTAACGAATGAAAATATTCGCACTATGAAACAAATGAAAAACATTTATTATATGTTTTATACAACATCGAAGAAGATATAGTAGAATGTTAATCAACAAATTATGCTTTACTCCTTATATTAAAGATAAATTAAAGTTGGAGTCAAGCCTTCTGGATTACATTCAGATTGCCTTCGCCTCAGATACACGCAGGGATACGCGCACAGCAGAGAGGTATATGCAGTCTGCATATAACCAAAATGCATGGGGCATATATAACCAAAATTACACGGGTGTAGTATAATATCTATTGAATATCATGTGATACCAGCATCGTACAAACAATTCTTCTTTGTGAATACTCTTGCCCCTCCATGCTGAATGTTACATGTAAAACACCAGGGGGGTGTTTCACAAAGATTCCAAGTCAAACTTATCTCTAAGTTAGACTTGAAAATTATGGAAAGCCGCCAGCATCTTTGAAAATATTTTGTAAAATATATTCACATAAAATGTTGATTCAAATCATTCATATTTTCCATTATCAAGGAAATTTCATAATCTTGATATGAAATTCTAAAATTTTCACTTTTGAATATGTTTTTTTTTTAAGGCTACAAATAGCTCTCCATAATTTTTAAGTCAAACTTAAAGATAAGTTCAACTTAGGATCTTTGTGAAACACCCCCAGGTTCTGTATCTTTACCCATAGAATTCTACATACTTTTTTTTTCCTACCCTGTCCGAATCCAGCATATGACAAACCATTCACCTTTGCCCACGCCGGGGCCCCCGTCTTCAGGGGTGGTGGTGTTTCCCACGGCGGCAACGATGACAACGACGATTCGTACGGTGGCGGCGAGGAGTACGAGCCAATCGTATCCCTCCCCGACATAGGCAGCATCAGCACCGGGGAGGAGGATGAAGAGGAGATGTTCCGCCACAGGGCCAAGCTCTATCGCTACGATCGCGACAACAAGGCGTGGAAGGAGCGCGGCGTCGGGGACATCAAAGTCTTGAGGAACCCCAATACTGGCAATGCTCGCATCCTCATGAGGAGGGATCAGATCTTAAAGGTTTTATAATATTCAGTTCTTGTATAGCGCATAATAGGTTATAAAACAACATCTCTATGCGCTTCCAAAGAGCTTAGAAAATGATTACCCTAGCTTTAGCTCCGGCAGCTGTTATCAGATGTAGATCAATGTCTTGCCAAAGGACATAGTAGATGTGATAGAATTTTATTGGCACTCATGTCTCTGAAGATGAATTGTGTATTTTCACTGAAAGCAGTCATTGTATCTTATATGAAATTCATAGCCATTACGACCAAATCATTACAGTGAGAATGAATAATGTCTTTCACAATGAATTGTGTTGGTCCCCACTAGTTCTACCAATGGTTTGACCTCTGACCTTTGACCTGTATGTTAGCCAGTGGATCACATCCGATGTGTACCTGAATCTGACGATAGCATTACTAAAAAATTAAAGTAACCTCTGTCTTGGTCTAGTTCAACAAATTGTTTGACCTTACACGTTTACCTTACACGTTAGACCTAAACTGTATAAAACCTCATTAATTTAATGACCTCTGACCTTTGACCTTTCAGCTGTATGCTAACCAGTGGATCACATTCGACATGTACCTAAATCTAATGATAGCATTACAAAAATTGACTTCTTACAGTGTCACCTTCCCTTCAGGTGGACGATATAATCTTTTACCTGTGAACATCCAGTTACAATTCAAAGTCTGTTAATGTTCAATTGATGAACAGTTTGACCTTTGATCTCTGTCCTTTGAAGTTGTGTGCAAACCACTGGATCACATCTGACTTGTACCTGAATCTGATGATAGCTTCTCTTTACATTGACCTGTGACCTTCCTAAAGTGCCTTCCTGTCTATAAATAAACAAGTTGACCTTTGACATGTAGAAATGTAGTCATGTATAAAAGTGTCCATAAATTTCATTTAATGAACAATGTGACCTTTGATCTCTGTTCTTTGAGGCTTTGCGTAACTACTGGATCACATCCGATATGTACCTGAATCTGATGATAGCTTCTCTGTTATTTGACTTAATGCCTTCCTCTCTATACGGTAGAAAAACAGGTTGACCTTTCATGTGTGGAAATGCAGTTACATTTTAAACTGTCTGTCAATTTCATTTGATTAACAATATGACCTTTGATCTTTGACCTTGCAGCTGTGTATGAACCACTGGATCACATCCGATAGGTACATGTACCTGAATCTGAAACCGTCAGTAAATTTCATTTGATGAACAATGTGACCTTTGATCTTTGACCTTGCAGCTTTGTGCCAACCACTGGATCTCAGCAGACATGGTCCTCAAGCCGATGATGGCTTCTGAGACTGCATGGATCTGGTTCGCTGTGGACTTCTCCGAGGAGGAGGCCAAGACCGAGCAGCTGGCTGTCAAGTTCAAGCACGTCAAAGATGCCAAGCGCTTCAAGGAGTGTTTTCTTGAGGCTCAGGAACTACTAGGGGTCATGGAAGAAAAGGAGACAGAAGAAGAGAAGGTCGTTGGTAAGGTATGTACATGTGTATGAATGAGATGTAGACTGTACAAAGAAAAGTATAATTAACCTCCCAAAGACCGTAGGACTTTTGGGGGAATTTGCTTTATTTCTCTCAAATTGGCAACTCTAAATTTTATTTAATTCTTTGTTGTTATACTGACCAATCAAATTTAATAAATCTACGAATGCAAAGACTAAAATGGAACACATAAAGAGGTTGTATCGGTGATTGTGAATACGTCGTTGTAAACCCTATTTACACACAATTTCATAAACTACCTCAAACCAACGCTGGCGCAGTGAATATTCTGATGTTAACAAAGGATATGATGCAATACAGAAGGATGGTTGAGTTTGAGTTTAGTTAGTTGCACAGTGCCTTCAATATTTATGATCAATCTTTCTTTCTTTTTTTTGCTTAAAACAGACCACTGAAAACAAGTCCCTAAGAGCCTCGGAAGCTAACCCACAGCTAACAAGCCTTCTTATGGGAAACTATAAGCTCTCAATGGGGAAAGGGGTAAGTATCTATCACAAAGCTCAAAACAAGAATTTATTTTTAAATAATATGTTAGTGTTAACTTTACTTTACTAGTGTTTAGTAAAGTGTTCAGAATGACCCCCAAAACTTTGATGATTTTTTTCTTCTTTTCTTTTGAATAGAGAAATGCCAGGGCCTTCACGTTAATATTTTTTTATGACCCCACTTAAATGGGGAGCCCTTGAGTCATGATGCAAAATTCAGCACTTTGTTTACTGGACGTGCTGTTACAATGGACCATATATTAGTTCAAACTAATGCTGAACATGCACAAAATTCAACATATTGGAGAGGCAGGAAAAGTGGCTGAAATTCCACATACGGTATCATATTGATACAATTAGCTGAGTGTGGTGGGAAGTGATTCCTAGAACACTTTTAGTGCCCTTTTTGCAGCTTGGCTAAGGCAAGGGTTGTATTTAAAAAGTGCCTTGAGCATATCTTAGGATGGATACATGTATGTACACGTTATATGATGTACATGTACATGTAGGTGTTACTACTACTAAATTTTTGTTTGTTGTTTGTTTTTCTCTTTATTTCACAGTCATCAGCCAGTCTGAAAGCAAGGCTTGCCAACAAACCTGGTTCATGGGACTGCGATGCCTGTTACTCTAACAATGCAACCGAGTCTCCTGCCTGTGTTGCATGTACCGCACCGAAGCCAGGTGCCAAGGCAGTGCCTTCCTCCGGTGCTAAGGGTACCAGTGCCGGTGCTCCTCGCACAAGTTCTACTCTTGCAGCAAAGTTGGCCAATAAGCCTAGGTCATGGGACTGCGACGCCTGTTACACTACCAATAAAGTGGAGTCTTCTGCCTGCGTTGCATGTAC
>BEXV01000238.1:271909-283557 GCA_003118195.1 Hemicentrotus pulcherrimus | reverse complement strand
GTGGTGCCTTTGCTTCTCCATCGGGCTTAACCTTCGGTTCCAAGCCAAGCGGTGCAAATAGTGGATTTGGCTTTGAAAGTCCTCCAAAGTTGGCCAATAAACCTAGGAATGTATTAAGCACCAAGCAAGGTTTGAGCCCAGAAGCTTTTTTCATGCCTCCGCTACAAAGTAGCCGGAGGCATTATGTTTTCTGGTTGTCCGTCCGTCCGTCCCATTCTCGTAATCGCGTTATTTCAAGAACCGATTGATGGATTCCTGCCAAACTTGGGTCATATATGTATCTAACAGAGCCAATGAACTAATTAGATATGGGGGTCATGAGGTTGAAGGTCAAAGGTCACAGGGCTCATTGTGTATACAAAAATAGCTTGTGATCGTGTTATCTCAATAACCGGTCGATGGATTCCTGCCAAACTTGGATCATGTATGTATCTAACAGAGCCAATGAACTGAGTAGATTTTGGGGTCACGAGGTCGAAGGTCAAAGGTCACAGAGCTCATTATGTATACAAAAATAACTTGTGATCGCGTTATATCAAGAACCACTCGATGGATTCCTGCCAAACTTGGGTCATGTATGTATCTTGTAGAGGTTTGTAAAATTTCTCTATGGCGGTGGCATCATTTTTGACTGCGTGCAGTCAAAATTCCATCTAGTTTTGTTAGTAGTTAAGAGCCTTCACCAATATGCCTTGCTGAACCCCATGTGATGACCATAATGGTCAATGATCTGTGTATCACACAAGTAACACAACATGGCTCTCACTTTAGTGTTGTAGCACAAGGGTTTATATAATTAAGAAAGAATGCATAAAACATTGTGATGACTATATCACAGAATAAACATAAATTTGATCTCTCCATGGAAACACAACTTATACCATTTGAAAATCTCATTCTTTTGAAGTTGGTGGAGAAGTGAACCCTGAGGAAAAGCGAGACATCCACTTCCAGCCGATCATCAAGCTCCCAGACAACGTGGACATCGTCACAGGGGAGGAGCAGGAGGTGGCAGTGTTCGTTGGGCGTGGCAAGCTCTACCGGTTTGATGGAGGGGTGNAGGAACGTAGTTTTACTTCATATAGTAGATTCTATTCTTTGTTTTCATTATGAAATTCATGTTGAGACACAGAGATTTTTGAAAACCATTAAAAAGTTGCATTTTGAGGACTCAAAATATTCTCTACCTGTGTATAGGACGCACCCCGACTTTTGAATTTTCCCGACGGTAAAAAAAGTGCGTCTTATACACGGAGATTTACGGTAAATTTTTGTTGTTTGTTTTTCTCTTTATTTCACAGTCATCAGCCAGTCTGAAAGCAAGGCTTGCTAATAAGCCTGGTTCATGGGACTGCGATGCCTGTTACTCTAACAATGCAGCCGAGTCTCCTGCCTGTGTTGCATGTACCTCACCGAGGCCAGGTGCCAAGGCAGTGCCTTCCTCCGGTTCTAAGGGTGCCAGTGCCGGTGCCGGTGCTCCTCGCACAAGTTCTACATTTGCAACAAAGTTTGCCAATAAGCCTGGGTCATGGGACTGCGACGCCTGTTACACTAACAATGCAGCTGAGTCTTCTGCCTGCGTTGCCTGTACTGCACCAAAGCCAAGTACAGATCCTAAACCATCTACCTGTGCTGGTGCTGGTACAGTTGCTGTCGGTGTTGCCTTTTTTTCTCCATTGGGTTTAATCTTCGGATCCAAGGCAATCGGTGCAAGTACTTGATTTGGCTTTGTAATTCCTCCTACCACTGGAAGTACCTCTGGTAGTGGTGTTTCCTTCAAGGTACCTGCTGGGTTCAGCTTGTCTGGAAACTCTTCTACCTCGAAAGGTGCTAAGGGTGCCAGTGCCGGTGCTACTACGACAAGTTCTACTCTTGCAGCAAAGTTTGGCAATAACCATGGGTCATGGGACTGCGACGCCTGTTACTCTAACAATGCAGCTGAGTCTTCTGCTTGCGTTGCCTGTACTGCACCAAAGCCAAGTACAGATCCCAAACCATCTACCGGGGCTGGTGCCGGTGGTGCCTTTTCTTCTCCATTGGGGTTAACCTACGGATCCAAGGCAAGCGGTGCAAGTACTGGATTTGGCTTTGGAAGTCCTCCAACCACCGGAAGTACCACTGGTAGTGGTGTCGCCTTCAAGGTACCTGCTGGGTTCAGCTTGTCTGGAAACTCTTCTACCTCGAAAGGTGCTAAGGGTGCCAGTGCCGGTGCTCCTACGACAAGTTCTACACTTGCAGCAAAGTTTGCCAATAAGCCTGGGTCATGGGACTGCGACGCCTGTTACACTAACAATGCAGCTGAGTCTTCTGCCTGTGTTGCCTGTACTCCACCAAAGCCAAGTACAGACCCCAAACCATCTACCAGTGCTGGTGCCGGTACAGGTGCTGTCGGTGCCTTTGCTTCTCCATCGGGGATAACCTTTGGTTCCAAGCCAAGCGGTGCAAGTAGCGGATTTGGCTTTGGAAGTCCTCCAATAGCCGGAAGTACTACTGGTAGTGGTGTCGCCTTCAAGGTACCTGCAGGGTTCAGTTCAAAGGACAGTAAGATTGTAAGATTTTATTGACTCTATCAGACTTGAATATTTACATGTGAGTCATTGGTTCGATGAATGCTTAACACTGCATGTGGCTAATTGTTTTGTTTTTAATATGCAAATTTGCCAAATACACAATGACAATACACTTTTATAATAGGTAGAAAGAAGCTAAGTACCGGTAACTTAACTCAAAGGTTTTTTTTTTCCATTTAAATAAAGCGGTATGACTTCTTGCAGATTGAATTCTATAATTTTAATTTACATGAATTTGCTATCTACCAATTATTTACCAAATTTCTTGTCATTGTCTCTTGCCAAACTTGCCCCGGTCACTTTGAGGGCCTTGGGCTCAGATTCGGTGATGTTAAAATTCTTGAGCTCGTATTCAACTAAAATTAAAATTGCGCTAGGCTTACGGTAGGCTTTGTTTGAAATCTTATCATGCCACAGGGCTAATCCCCATTGTGCCAAGCCCCAAATCCCGCCGTGCCAGGTTGTTTTGGAGATAATCTGATTAACGCGATGGTTGTATGAATAGCGCGTGCGAAACACACAGCACAGTTCAGTAACTGCTATGACAAATGCGTGCTTGCACGCACATGGCGGTGAATCAATGGTTAGCTCGCATGCACAAAGCACTTTAACGGTAGAGTGCATATGCAGCCTCATGGCATGCTATGAGTTAACAAAGGAAATTGTATTGAGATCTACTTTTTCATTTTATTAATCATGACTTTAAAGCTAGCTAGGGCCTGGTTTGACTGAACGAGTAGAATATAGGGTCCTTTCAGTCTGAATACTAATCTTCTTTCTATCATTTGTATGCCAGTATTCTTTTCTTTGATTCTTGCCAAATACCTCTGGGTGACTCTAAAGGCCATGAGCTCAGATTCGATGTAGATGAAACTCTTTTGACTTATGTTAATAATCTTCTTGATGCTGATTTGTACCATTTTTCTTCTCTTCTATTCTTGTCAATTCAAAGTCCTCAATCTCTGATTCCGAATCCAAAGCGAACGCCTCATCAGCATCCTCTACACCGAGCAAACCGGCTCTGACCTTCACCGACATAGCCGAGTCTCAGGGTTTATCTTTCACCCTCTGCATGGACCTCGATGAGGAGGTGGAGCAAGTGGAAGATGTTTACTTTAAGCCCATCTTCCAGATGCCAGAAGATTATGAAGTCAGGACAGGTGAGTGCACCATGTTTTTAACAAAAAGTATGTAAACTCATTTTTGCAGGTTGAGTGAAACTGCAGGCGCACCACCAAACTAACTCCAAATAACTGATTTTGGGCCATTCAGGACAATTTAATAATAGCTCGCTTTGCCGCTTGTATCTACAAGTGATAAGTGGTAGACTTGTTGCCCTGTTCACACCCTATAGCATAAGTTCAAGCTCTAGGATGGCCGTGTAGCTTGATTCGTCCCCCATATCTAGGGGTAAGAAGCAGAAGAGCTCGTCCACCCTTCTTCAGCTGGGTCTGGAGCTAAGTCATGCCCTCAAGCGCAAAGATGTCCAGGCTTTTCACGACCAACTGTGTCGGGAGGGACCCTGTTTTCTCTAGGGAGATGCCCGTAATCACAGCCATGAAATGTTAAGTTTTTGGGCTCGCTTTGGCTTCCCGTGAGTGTTGTNCATCATCTTCTACCAGTCATGCGGGAGACGGTGTTGCCAAGGCAACCCCCTCTAGTAAAGGTGACTAGCTAATGTGAGGAAAATGTAAACTTTTTTGCAAGCTAATTAACTTGTCATTTTGTACCTAATTTTCATGTCATGATCAGTGTTATAGCTAGAGACTTTTTAGTGGTGGGCGCAACTTCACTGACACCATTTAAATCCCAAATTCTGCCTCTGTAACATCGCGATCAGGAGCTTTAAACAAGAATACATGTGCTTTAGGTGCTGATCAAAACAAGTTTGGCTCAGCTCAATCCAAATTGTTGACATACGTGCGGTAGAGACAAATGTGCATAGCCCCACGTGTGATAATTCATGTAGTGAGATGAAAAAATATGTGACGAAGAAGAAGAAGAAAAAAATTCTAGCAATATTTTGTATGTAAATACTTGTCATGAACCTACAAATATGCAATATTTTATTTTTCTAACTATTATTATCGTAATATTTCTGGTTGATTGATGATTTTTACTATCTTGAAGATGGATGTTTGTTGATTCTAAATATACATGTACAGGTGTATGTCTGGTGGTGGGCGTTGGGTCTATTTCGTATTTTTAGTGTGTGTACGTATGTTGGTTACATGATACATAAGTGTAACAATTTCGGACAAATTTTAGAATATCATTGATGAAATAAATATCTAAAAATAATCATATATTGGAATCTTGTACAATTGCAAATAAAACACATTTAAAGACGAAAATATAAAAGTAAGCACTTATTTTCTTCACAAATAATTACCTTTAGAGCAGTTTTTTAATGTGAAATTCGTGCTGGTCGGAAGCAGTGTTTTTCATCAGGAGTGGGCATAAGTCCTCCGTGCTGGTCAGGCCCGGCTGGCCGGACCGCCGGTCAAAAAAATTGCCGAACTCTGCCAAACCGAACCGAACAGGAACATGGCGTCGTGACTTACAGCACTATATACAACAAACAATATGCATTCTTAGATGTTTTTATTTCCTAAACCCCATATTGTTTTTCATTACTTAGTGGCTTTTCTTATGAATCTACCCAAGCAGAAAGTTTCATGGAAAGATTAACCTTTTTTATAGCATATGCTGTTGAATTGAATTGAAAGTTTAGTATTTAGAGGAAATTCTAGCAATTATGGCTCCCGGAGCTCCATGATTATTACCCCGGCTGTAGCATGGCTGCCGTTATGGCACTCTAGAATTTCATGGAATTTATGGGATAAAGAAGTGTGAAGCGAACTGCTCTTTAATATGACGTTCAATTTTGCCATGTCATTTTTTTTTTTGAGGAGGGGGAGGGGTGGCAGTTTACAGTGTTGTGTAGAATCATGACTGAAGAAATGTAACAAACACTATACACATTTACCTTATAAAGGAAAAGATCACTGGCATGCAATGTGTGATGTGGCCATCATCACAAATAACTACTTATACTACATACATGTAGGACAATGCTTATCAGCACAGGGGATGTACAATAATACACTAAATTATGTAGTTGAAGGGAGGTAGAGAGTTGTGTTCTTTTTGCACGTATCGTCAGTTTGGAGCGAGAAGGGCGATAACTCTTATACTAAGTTGACACGGAGTTCAAGCCTTTTCTGGCTCATCACCGACGGTAATTTGAATTTTGTTCATATGCTCGTCTCAAAATTCAGGGTTTATTGGATGTCAGGCATGTTGAAGGCCTCTCTTTGTCACTTTTCTTCCTTTTCAGGAGCATAGAAAATGAAAATAATTCAAATATCATGCTTTAAATTGAATGAGTGATAACAGTTCAGAGATAATCTAAGATTCTTCCAAAGGAATTTAAACCATTATCCCTTTTCGTCTCGTTTGAAAATCATGTGGATTTCATACTGACAGTGTATTTCTCTATTTCTTTCATCCAAATGAACATCCCGTCACTGAGTAAATTCTGGTACCAGTATGCCTGTTTATTTATCCAGTAGTCCAATACATGTATAATTATGTTGCATGGAAAGTAAATGGCTTCAGACGATGATGTTTCCTTCTAAAATTGATAAGGGGTTTAAGGACTTACAAAAGAGGCAAATGTTTAATTTATACTAGATAATGATCTTTGCTATGAACAATCGTTCTCTCATGAAAACATGATACTGGTTTTTGTTTTGATAAAGCTTTTTTTTTTAAATGGTTTAGTGCTTTCCATATTGTTTTATTTTTCGGTGTATTTGTCCTCGTCAAAGTTTTGTGTCTTGTGTTCATGTTGTAAAGAAAGGCTAGTACGCCTTCCATTATCAAATATTTGGGTGTAATTTTTTAAGTACCGGTAAGAACATGCCTTATTGATGATTCAATTTAGCGTATAATAAAATATTGAGTTGATGCTTGTACATTTCTTTCTCTCTCAATATCTACTTTGTGGTGTCCCTTTGGAGTATCACATTGATGATCAAGATTGAGTGAAACAGGTAGCGATGCCTCTGTTTTTGCATCATTTAACTGCAACTTGTCCATCACCACTACTATCATCGATAAAGACAACATCAACACCACTATCATCATCACTACCATAAACGCCACCATCCTCATTAACACCATCAGCAATCAATCAATCTATTTTACATTATACACTCGACAAAAAGACAAGATTTCTTGAAATAAGAAAAGCCACACATTCCTACATTTCTGGCTATGTAAGCGCCATTAGACGATGTTTTATTTTTCAATATCATACTATAGACTGTAAGATATATCGGTATATTTGTTTTCATTTTTTCTTACGGTTTGGCACGGAAAAGAAATGAGCACATTTATTCATGTCAAATACAATCACAAAGAATGCATTTTAACCACTTTTTTTTTTCTTCATAGTTTAGCTGTTTTGTGATCTGCTCAAAACACATTTTTCGCAAGTTCCACAGACACGCACTGTTAGTTTTTTCTTCTTTTTTTAAATTTGTTCAGCTAATATATAAGATACACAATACAGTCATCCGACTAAGACTTTTCTACGTACCATAGATTGGCATACAGGTTTTATCGCGCAGTTGAGAAATCAAAAAAAGAACATCCACGAAATAAGCAACATTTATATATATATATTTATATATTTGTTTTGTTGTGATTAAATAGATAACTCTGCAAGGACAGTAAGGCATGTTTTAATCCAAATTCCTCATACGCTCAACAATAGCACAATATAAGACTCGTTCCACAAGGTGTTTTCAAGGCGTTCATACGGATTCCAATCTTGCTACACTCCGTTTTTTTTTCTTCAATAATTTTCACATTTCTCAATGCAAGCTCGAGTTGGATTTCAAATTTACAGAAAGGGGAAGGGGAAAACCCTTTCGTTCAGGTTTGGTAGTTCAGATTCCTTCCATCCATTTTGAACATTTTGAACATTTTTGTCCTTACAATTCATTTCAATAAAAGTACTTGAAGAATGAATCGCAAAATTCAATAACAAATCCAGTTCTACCAAGAAAACAAATCTTAAACAATTGAGACTCTCCATACAAGTAAAAATAACCTTCACATTCTCTAGAAGAAGAAAAAAAGAACAGACATTACTGTACCAGGAGTTGGGAAAATTCACAAGGTAAACTTCATCTATAAAATAATAAAAAATCATCTAATACAAAAAAATAAAAGCTACCAACCTCTTCTGCAAATAATCTGCTCAGTTTACAAAAAAAAGAAGATATAATCTGATTTGCATTACATTTTATAGGAAGCAGGAGACATGATGCCAGGAAGCAATGATTAATTTAAGAAAATTTACAACAAACTCTGAAATCTTCTACTCAATGTGCCATCAACCAAACACAAGTGTACCTATTTTCATTTCACTAAAACACTTCCTATCTTGTCATTTGTGCTTACTCCGATACATGTTGAAGTTGTGCTCTTTAATTATTCAAAGACCTGCCTGAAAATCAGGACATTGATTTCTCCACGCAAGTTTAAATTACGAGGCAGTGACAAATATGCCAAGACATTTTCAATGCTTTCTGGTGAATGCATTGCTTGGTTTATGATTCCAATGGAAAAGCCTCATCAACTTTTTAACAATCTGCACATAGATTTAAGTGTTCATATTCAGGAAAGTGAATGACGCTTCTCCATAGCACATTTCCCCCCATCATTATCAAAATTGCAATCTTTTTTGTAGAACTTCTTTCAAAATTGTCATTTTACGCCATTTTCCTTAAAGCATCATTACGTCAAATAGTCCCAATCGAGTTGCTACGAAACTATAAACCCTTACATGGATTTCAATTCTGTTTTATTTTCTTACAGCAGAAAGACCCTAAAAACCTTCAAATATNTATTTAATTTTGGCAAGATATTTCATACCAGGCGAAATTGTACATGTATCATGCACCGAGCTTTAGTTCAGAAAGATTTTTAATTCAATAACAAACCCTTTACTTGTCAATGAGGGAAAATCATAGCTGAAAAAATGAAAATTATATTTCCTGTAAAATCTAAAACAGGGAAGCAATTGTAATTCATTTATTTTAAAATACTAAAATATAGCAGTTGACATATCTATTTAATTTCGGCGAGACCTTCACCCCTGCACTGACTTATTTATGCAATTTGTGTTCTGACAATTGTAATACAAAGGATGATAGCATGTGAATGAAATAATTCATTACCACACACAGACATGGGAATAAGGAACCATAGATTTCAATAGATTTACTTGATAAACGACTTTAACATAGTACTTCAGACAGCAGATAGGGCGGGGGAGGTGGAGGTGGCCAATATACTCCCCTCCTCCCTGATCTTGACTAAGAAAGGTCTGATTTTAGTGGGAAATCAACTATTATTACTGTTAATATACTTTAAGCAAATTAGATGCCTTTCTGTATAAAGGATGACAAAATTTGCCTCTGCATTTTACAAAGATATTTTTTACAGTTTGTAGGCTAGTGGGAGAGGATCATATGATATGTAACTCATTTTTTCTTAAAAGTCATTGAGTATAGCAATTTATCACTCATGTTGCTGCACCACCGAGTTATTTTGGAGAACCAGCCAACTAAGTACCAAGTCTCCTGTCCACAGAGTATTGGAAATATATTACCCCCCCCCCTCCCACCTCCCACACACACTTTGTCCATGGCATGAAAACATGTATGGTTGTATTCTATCCACCAAGTATTGAAAATCTGTATAATCACTCCATAATGCCCAGTGCACAGATAAATATATTGTTGTATTCTCTCCATCAGGTGTTCAAAGTCTGTGCAAACCACTTCATAACCTCCCACATTGAGCTTTGTCCTAACTCTGGTTCTGACCGTTCATGGGTGTGGTCAGCAATGGATGCTTCAGAAGGAACAGTCCAGAACGAACAGCTAGCCGTCCGCTTCAAGACGGCAGACACGGCCAAAGAGTTTAAGGAGGCTGTCTACAAGGCGAAAGAAGATTTAGAGAAGGGTGGAGGAAAGGAAATGAAGGCTGATGGCGCAGGTACATATCTATCTCAAATTTGTGAAGAAGTCACCAAATGTCAACTAGAAACACACTGTGTTTCTTGACAGCCAACATATGCCCCTGTGCTTCTTTTGTGTGTTCTTTTCATTTTTAAGTCATTTAAAAAATATTAAAATATGCAATCTTTCTTTTCCAAAGAGCACTTTGCACATTGACTTGTCTTCTAACCTGGGACCTAACCAGTTACAATACCACTGCTCTACCACTTTTTGATTTGTGTATCAGGAGGTGCGATAGCTCAGTTGGTAGAGCAGTGGTCTCATAATCCGGCGATGCGCTAGTGCCCTTTGGTAAGGCATTAATCCCCATTACCAGGTCCCTCAGAGAGAACCTAAAGCCATCGGTCCTCTAGTTAATTTAATGCTTACAAGCATATATGCTTTCTTAGCAGTTGGCTAAAATAACCACCACTACTACTTTTTTTTTCTGACCAGACTCTAAAATTGCCGAGCCCGTAGTCAGGTCCTGTGATCCCAACCTCTCGTCTGTTCTAGCCGAAGCCATCAAGGCATTATCAGAACCCGATGCTGCAACCTCAACCATTCAATCAAGTAAGTCAGTCATCCTGAGAGATACATGAAATGTTTTACTGGGTTTAAAGGGATTGGGTATCTTTGTCTCAAGATTCTAAACAAAATCCTGGATTTAGCTCATGCTGCAATCATAATTATAAACGTTTAGGTCAATCAGGAATCCCATGACGTTTACAAGCTGATCGCTCGTCTGATTATCAAGATATTTATGATTGGAATATAAAATTTCAAAAACCGTTTTCCCAACGTTTTTTTTCTAACACTACAGTCTATTGGGGAGAACGAATGGTAAAACCGGTCACTCAAAGATTCGTTATGAACCAGAGCACTATATCCCTGAGTTCCCATAGGACTTTTTATTTTTTAGATGGTCATATCTCAGCCAATACTTAATATATTAAGTTGGTTTTCGATATTCGAACATTGTTTTTTATGCTCTTTTGGAAAATGAAGAAGAAATTGAGAAATTCTAAAAATAGATTTTTGATGACGTCACACTTCACCACTCTGTAGGATCATAAATTTGATCTCTTCATGGAAAGCACTTGACTTAAAATGTGAAGGTCTAGGTACGATCACCAACACAGCACTAACGTCCTTTGGCAAGACCTTAATCTACATTTGCCACTCTCCACCCAGCTGTTAAATGGGTACACGGTAGGATGCAAACGTTGAATGTGGTTGGAAGAGCTAGTGGCGACTGGCCTGAATGCTCCGCTGGGAGTGGAGAATGTGCATACATTGTGTGCGGGTACGCCTGAATCCGATGACCGGGGTAATGATATGTGCTGCGCCTAGAAAAAAAATTAGGCGCATTACAAATGCGAGTTATTATTTTCTTAATATTAAACACAATTCATACAAATTGTTTTTTGAAGTTGTTGGTGAAGTGAACCCCGAGGAAGAGCGAGACATCCACTTTCAGCAGATCGTTAAGCTCCCAGACAACGTGGACATCGTCACAGGGGAGGAGCAGGAGGTGGCAGTGTTCGTTGGGCGTGGCAAGCTCTACCGGTTTGATGGAGGGGTGAGGCAGTGGAAGGAGAGGGGCGTCGGCGATATGAAGATCATGAAGGAGGAGGAGACGGATGTTTATCGTATCGTCATGAGAAGAGATCAGATACTTAAGGTATTCATTGTAATATTCCTGATATTCATAGAATTTTAAAGCCCCACTGCACTACTTATAGCTAGTTGCGCCCTCTATATAGCAAACAATGCGTCATCAGTGACCATCTGTCCCCCATGGTTCCCTTTTTTTAATGTTTATTGAGAGCTGATTGATGAGATAACCACCTGTCAGTGACCATGCAGGGGGGGGGGTCGAATCCCTCCTGGCCAAACTAGTGCAGAGGGGCTTTAAAGCTTAAGTAGGGCCCTGGTATTGCCATTACAAACACACTCTCTGGTAGCAATTGGGACATACTTTGCACACTGAACTGTG
>BEXV01000238.1:249388-261314 GCA_003118195.1 Hemicentrotus pulcherrimus | reverse complement strand
CCTGCCAGATAAATTTGCTGACCTCAATGTGTAAGATGCGGGTAAACAACATGATGTAGGCCCTACACTGGTTTGTACGAATACATAAATTAGTCACGTTGCCCATTTAGTACTCCTCCCACTTTCATACAGCCAGTCAACGTTTCCCAAGCACGACATAGCCTGCTAATCATGTATCACTTCTGAAACACACGAACGGTGAAAAGTTTGGTACGTCTTCGGAGAGTGGATGTTTCCTATAGAAGTTTGAATTTCTTTTGACTCAGAGAGAATACATGACATGTATTTCCTTTGTTGTACAAAACTACCATTTGTCATTCAAGTAAAATACACCAACATCGACGTTGTCCTCAATCCGGCGTTTCCTATTCCCGCATCAAGAGAGGGCAGTGAAGAGGCAACAAAAGATAGGATGCCACTTCGTGCCAATGGAATTTGCCACTCAAAAGAAGTGTAAGTTACGATGCTATGTGTACGCGGTGCACAAGTACACAAACTAATTATTATCACACGTAAAACAGTTAAAACATACACGTTAAGTGATAAGAGGTAATACGTTCTACTTACATGCTACACTAGTGGAAGTAAATTGAGGACTTTGAATCTCAACAATGATGTTTGAAATGGTCCATGAATGCTTGGTAAATGCTGTCTAGGCAGTGATCATTGGAATATAATTCAATTCATCATCATTGCTCAGTAAGTCCAAGTTCTTTTAATTTCTATTGTTTAATCTAGAGAAAAGTGTATGGTGACCTGATAATGTTAGTCACTCCTTTGTGACGTAACAATTGTTTAACCCGTGAATTTTTTTCGTGCACGAAGCCGATACTTCATACTACCTGAATAACCGTTAACGATCAAAATGGGCAAGCGTTGGGAGTGTTTTTGTGACAGCAGATAAGTTTGAAACCAAAGAATACAAAAAGAAATATCTAAATCCGAGAATCTCAGAACTATTTGGCATGATCTGATGTTTGCTCTTGTCACATGGCTGAAACTAACCGGCAGCAGACAATTAGTTCAGATTCCCCACGTTCTAAGACTGCAGAAGAGGGGTTGGCCAAATACGACACGATGCGCAGAGCAGACCGAGGCTAATTGGTAACTATCCTCTGTAAAGGCCGTGTGAGATTGGCCAGATGGAGTCCTACGGGTCAATATCAGAGATTCTAGTCAGCGAAGCCTTGAAGAAGAAAAAAAGAGGGGGGAGAGGGAACTTCCCTGCCCTCCATCAGCCATAGAGGGCGCTGCCTTGGTCCAGCACTCCAGCTGCCACGTCTGTTACGAGCCTAGATACCACTGCAGAAAGACGGCAATTAGGATGGCGATCACGCAGAAGCACGCCACGATGATCATAGCCAGCTGACTGTCCCCCATCGGCTTCGAGTCCAGGTCCGTCAGTCCATCCCCATCCCCGTCCGCCATGAGCGCCTCCTCCTTGGCCGCTGGTGGGGTGATGGTGAATGGAGCCCAGGGACTGTA
Organism: Hemicentrotus pulcherrimus; assembly: GCA_003118195.1. Lineage (NCBI taxonomy): Eukaryota > Metazoa > Echinodermata > Echinoidea > Camarodonta > Strongylocentrotidae > Hemicentrotus > Hemicentrotus pulcherrimus. The sequence continues at coordinate 259,829 of BEXV01000238.1, read as the reverse complement.
GATCCCTGTCAGCTCTGAGGAACCATCGCCCGGTACCCTGATGGCACACACGCGTACCCGATGCTCCACGTTCAGCTCAAGGTGTTCTAGCTTGAAGCTCTTCTCCGGACCACGGTAGATCTACAGATATAAGGAAAATCGTAATCATTTTATCAGCTGGAGTATGATTATCCTGAACTATGAGGATTACCTTGTATCAAGGAAAACAATCCTTTTAAATTTTCTACATCATTTTTTTTCCTCAGTAGGCTTAGTAACCTATGGGACAAAACTTCTCGCTTCCCCTTCCCTAATCCTTTGGTTTGGACAATGGTAGTAATTATTCTACCAGTGAGGAGTAAGCAAGATTCACTTAACACCCTAGTTTCCCCTTCCCTGATCCTCTGGTACTGACATTGGTAGTGATTATTTAAGTAGTGAAGATTAAGTGAGGATTAATTGAGGATTAAAGGACAGTGAAAAAAATACATGGGGGCTCGGGGAAAATTAGCCCCCGAAATGCCAAAAAGAGCCCCAGAAAGTCATAAAAGAGCCCATTTTTTTTTTTTTTTATTTTTTTTTATTTTAAATTAATTAAAGATTGTTATTTTCATGCAAGCAAGGTTGAAAAGTAGCCCCCAAAATGTTTTACATATTTTTTTTCCCTGTTAAGAAGAACACCTACTACCACATCCTCCCTTCCCTTCCCTGGTTCTCTGAAATTTACAATAGTAGTGATTATTAAGTAGTGAAGATCAGGTGAAGATCAAGTGAGGATTGATTGAGGGTTAAGAAGGGTTCACTAGGCGCGTTTTCATCATCTCGAGATCCGACCTCGAAACTTGAAACTCGACCTTGAGAAATTAGCTCAAGATATTTTGCTCAGCATTGGCACATAGTGCGAGTCTTTGAGCTGGTGAAGACGCACCGGCCGTATAGTGGGATGTTTTGCAAACTATCCCAAGATATCTTGGGATGACAATCCCGACCAAATATCCTGCTAATTGCAACTTCGGGCTGATGAGGACGCAAATTAGCCGGATATTTGGCAATCTTGAGCTAGTGAAAACAGGTCTACTTACTACCCCAGCCTCAGCTTCCCACTGAAGATTAGAGGGGATCAAGTGAAGATTAAGGAGGGGTACACTTACCACCCGTGCATCGCCTTCCCTGGTTCTCTGGTACTGACATTGGTAGTGCATGAGATCCTCCTGCTGGTGGAGGATAGCTTCGGCCCAGGAGATCTGGCAAGAATCTTGATCAACTTCCATCGTGGGAGCTGGAAGATGGGAAGACAAGGTGAATAAAAATGAGAGAAAGAAAAAATGGGACACATGATGCATGTAAGTTGGCTATTTATCTCCGCACAAGAGCTCTCAAAACTCTCGAAAGAACTCTGGGAAAACAGAGAAAACCATTGAAGTTTGAATTTTATATGTTCCACATTTACATCAAAAAACAATTTATATTCTTTTTTTTTTTTTTATAATAAGCGTATAAGCGTAGATTACACACAAAAGATTTCAAATCAAGTATAATGTAAGGAAAAAAGGTACAAAGTTTCAAAATATATAGATATGACAGGCAAGGTAAAACAATGTAAAATGTGGGGAGCTTAATTTTTTTTTAAATAGTTTGTATGTAAATAGTACTGCTGTGGGAAAAAAAAAAAAATTTCTACAAAGAACTTTGATTCGGTTTGGAGTGACCAATATCATAAAATGAGAAGTTCAGATGATCCTCGACGAGCATATGAAAAAAAAAGACAATAAAAGCTCCTAGGAAAATTGATGTAGTTCTCGTTTGCAAATGCCGCAGGAGCAACCATTCAATCGCCTCTTTAGCACTATTCTTGAACCTACCTTTGAGCGTCACGGGCGGAGCCTTTGTCGTGGCAAAGACAAAGTCTTCCGAGTAGGGTCCTGTTCCTGCCTCATTGCTGGCAAGTATCCTGAACTTGTAGCTGGTGCTCTCGCTTAGCCTGGTGACCTTCTGACTGAGATTGATACCAGAGTAGACCACTACAAATCTGTAAAGGAATGCAAATCGTAAATGGTTGAGTGCACTCCACTGGCTAAGTTGCAGAGTTTGTACTGAGAGTATTCATGGGATTTATGTACTTACATCAGAAACTTCCATGCATGCATTGCAAACTTCACAAGTGGCAAAGATTCAAGAAAGTTTCTTGACGAGTCACAACTGACAGTACATAGATTTTTTGTGAATTCACAAAATTTTCTTGGAAATGGCTGTAGTTTAGAAATCACTGAAGACCGAGATAGAAAATGGTTTCGTAATATATCTTACAGGAAATTAGGATTCAAATATCAAGCCAAATGATTGATAGAATTAATGAAAATTGTTGTGTAACCATCAAAATTGCATATATATATAAAGAGTGATTAGTCACAAGAAAAAAAAAGAAAAAAAAAGATTCTTCATTCTGTTACAAAATTATTGAGATATTGAAGAATATTTCTTACCTTCCCCTCTTGTCTTCCATCTCCAAGGTAAAGTTGACCGACTTAGAGTCTCCTGCGATCCGGTTCTGATCGCCCCATTTGAGCTTGAGCGACTGGTGGCTGTAATAGACGCACTCTAGCCTGGGTGGGATTGGGGGTAGGGCTCTGGTGATGGCCTTCAGTACAGCGCTGTAGGGACCCTCACCGATGCTGTTCAGGGCTTGCACTCGTATCCTTAGAGGAGAATGATTGTTACTTGTCAAAGGTACTACTTGATATTATCATGTGATTTGTGGAAAAACTGGGCATTTTATTTTTGTTGCTGGCATATACATAAAAAACCCTTGAATGTGGCACATACACACTGTTACATTCGTCATTTTGTTGAAACCTGTTTCATTCAGTGAATTCTTTGAAACAAAAGACAAGTGAATTTTTCTCATATTTGGTGTTTTCTTCCAAATTTAAAGAAAAAAATTGATGGCAAGAAATGTATTTATTTTCAAATGCTAGATTTTTCCTTCTTCTGGTCAGAAATTTGAAAGACCCATATTGTTAAGATTGTGTAAAATCAATAATTTATTAGCAAATTTTTTCATAAATGCTCATGAATTTGATATACAAATACAGCTATCGATCCTGCTTATACACTTCAACATTTTTGTACTGTACTAGCCACTCAAAAACTACTCACCTATATTTGGTATCTGGTTCTAACTGGTCTACACAGTACTGGGTTACGTTGCCCTCCACGAAGATGGGCTGGCCCTCGCCGATGTCCATGTTATAGGCGATGATCTCCGAGCCACAGTCGCTGGGCTCCGTCCATTGGATGAGCAGCGAGTCCGAGGTGGAGGAGACCACTCGTAGAGAGGGGACAGCCTCCGGGGACGAGGGGAGGGTCTGGCAGGTGGCCACCGAGCTGAAGGGCCCATGGCCGGCCGCGTTGAGGGCCTGGACCCTCATGTAGTAGTAAGTAGCAGGTTGGAGGCCCCGGATTTCGCAGGTGGTGGCCGAACCACTGTATGCCTGTAGGAGTGACAAGGAAATGGTCAAGATTGGACTTCTTAAAATGATGTGGACTTCTTAAAATGACAGTGAAAAGTCCATTACAAGAGCCTGTCATACAAATAGTTCCATCTGATCTGACTTGACTGCAACTCAACTCATGTTTGATATCAATCACAAAATTGGTTAATGTTTTGTTTGTTTGTTTTTATATCCGTCATAAAAAGAACAAGCAATAAAAGAAAATAATGAAAAAATAATAAAATGTATAAAAACATTGTATGCATAAGCAAGGAAATCATATGGCATTAATTGAAAAATTAAAATACAACACTGTATTAATAAAATAAAAAAATATGATTTATATGCTAAGTGGTCATCAAAATAAAATCATAATCCTTTATACAACTAGCCCAAGGTTATACACATACTGGAAAGGTATATGCAGCAAATTAGTTTCATTTCCTTAGAATCTACTCTTAGAGAGCAGTTTTTTTACATATGCTGCCAAGCACTCATCCCTTTCCCTCGTATGGTAGAGGAAAAAAGGTTAATATTGAAGAAAAAAATGTGAAAGTGTCTTATGGTGGTTTAGTCATATCTGAATTTTTGCTTAAAATTACTGTGGTTTTTTTGACAGACCCAAGAAGCTTTCTCAAATCTGAACCACTTGCAGACTTCACAAACATTTCAACCGTGTGAGAGTTTCTTGTTTCGCAACAAGTGATTTAAAGGGATAGTTGAGTTCTGTTTTCAGACCGCAAATGCCTTCAAAGTGCATGGTTATTGCTCTTATTCTTGTCTATGACATTTCTCGGGCCCTTATAGAACCTACATGTAAAATTGCTATGAACGGCTAATTTTAGACCCAAAATGTTTGAATTTAGCAAATACGATCATACCATTAGGCCTACAGCTCCGCTTTAAAAAAAACACGGTGACCGTTAATTAATTTTTTAATCAAAAATAACTATACATGGTCCGGCTGGTTGTGCGTAATATAAGCAACACGAAAATGCCAACAAAAAGCCAACATCTGCATTGGCTGAAATACCACTTAAAAGCTGTTATTTCGTTTTTTCAACTGTTTTTTTTTTAATTTTTCAAAAAATATCTAATATTTGTGGTGGTACAAAATCGGATATTTCAGCCGTCTCTCTGCACCTATTTTGATCAAACAAAGATGATTTTGTCATTTAAATATTACGTTCTTTCAAATTTGACACTCAGTTTTTCATTATCTCTTAAAAAAGATATTTTGTGTAGCGCCCTCTGCAACAGAACTCAACTATCCCTTTAAGTCCTAATGTAGTACATGCACTTACTAATGATAATGTGCCGTTCTCAGAGGCCTTCTCCACTCTGTATTCCGTGATGTCCGCTCCGTTGAAGCAGGGTTTCTGCCAGCTGAGGAGGACAACAGAGGTGGTGACGCAGGACGCCGTCAGCTCGGTGGGGGCGTCGGGTGGCCCCGCCCCCGTACTGACCCGTAGAGGTTCCGAGTAGGGTCCATACTAAAATGAAAGGGGGGGGGGAAGAGATGTTAATATGAGAGTTGGTCTCATGGTCACCTCTTTACACACCAATTTTGACAGACAGTTTGAAAAGAAAACTCGTCATTTAGATGGTAATAATCGAGTAACAGTTAAATTAAACTCAGTACAAATAAAATACTTAAACAATAAAGAAAAGAGAGTTACAGTGAAAATATGAACGCAGGAGATAATTCATAAAGAAAGAAATTACATAAAGTTAGGTGCAAAATTAAAGGGATTCCGACAAACCTTATGTTAATCGTTTCCATCTCAAGCGTAAGGCTATTTTCATTACATTTTTTAAAGATCATATTCCAGATTTGTGTCTAAGTACGCTGTAATGATAGACATGTATGTAAGTACATAACAGTGAATGTTTCAAAAGCACAAGAGGCTGTAGACATGCACATATCCCTACATTAATGTTTGTCGAAGGCTCTTCAGTGCTTGCGGGAAAGGAAATCTAATTATGTCTCCTCAGACAGTAAAATGACATCATGGTAAATCATTTGGGCCCACTTTTGGACGAGGTGAGCATCTGTAATAATATTTTTTATCAGGTTTCAACGGTCTATCACGTGACAGGCTCGTCTGTTTTTAACCCGAACCACATCACGTTGTTCCTATACAGAGACCTGCTTTGATCCAAGGTCTAAAGGCAGGCTTGTCCCTGATGTGAATGGGGGGAAAATCCCCTGGGGTTAGAGGGGAAATTCCCCTTGAAGAGCCAGGAAATTGACATGACCTCCAGACGTGGATGATGGTAAACAGGGTGCTACGGTCTCTTAGATAAAGAGCAAGGAATGAAAGTCCATCGTGGCATGTGCAAGGAAAGGTTCTAACTGTATTGCATTTGCAAAATCTCAATTAGGAATAACTCATGTCAATTTATCAATGTATAAAGGATATAAATAATGTACAACACACACATGTACTCTAGGGAAATTCATATCCTACATCAACCCTTGACTTAACACTGCACCTAATCCTGATCCTAATCCTCACCCTCACCCTCACCCTAACCCCTAGACCTGACCTAAATGCTAATTGCATTCCCAACTCTAACCCTACTCCATTGACAAAAGAAAGCCCAGAGCAATCATTGCCCAAGCATACATATGTCAGAGCACCTTTTCAATAGTTTCAGGCAACACAAGCGGCATTTCAAAGCAATTTTGTGATAGCTTCAGGATACACAGAAGACATTCAATTAACATTAAATATGTTTGATAGACTGTCATTCTAATCTTCACCCTTAATCCAATGGATATATATCAGACAGACCTTAGATCGAGGCCACCATCATCCCTGGAACAGATTGGGTGCCTTGGAAACTGCCAGATTAATCATTCTTGTTGCCTTTCAGGATTTTCTTTATCCTTTTAAGTGCCACTACTAGCCTGGATAATCTATTTACAATTTTCTGGTTGCACAATAACAAGAAACCTGTTTACCCCTCTCAAAATAATTTTCTACATCTTGTGGTTAAGCTCTCAACTTTGATTCATAGTCCTAAAAACAAACCAGGTTGCATGAGCAGAAAAAAAGAATAGGAAATCAGCAGTAAAATGCATACATGCTAGGGGGCGACTCCCCTCAACCCCCACCTACCCCCTCGCCCAAGTCTATTATTGAGAGGTGACAAAGACCTGAAAACTGACTTCCCTGAACTGCGAGGCCCTTGTTTATTTTTTTTATTTATTTATTTTTTTTATTTTATTATTTTTTTTTGTGTGTGTGTGTGTTTTGTGTTTTATTTTGTGTCTCGACTTACCCCTATCTTATTACAAGACCTCAGCCTGAAGTCGTACGTCCTTCCCGGGAGCAGGCTGTTCACTGTGCACTCGGTGATGTCTGCTGGGGCCCGGTGGACTTCGCTAGTAACATTATCAGCTGCTGTCATTTCTACGGAGAACTCGGTGATTGGAGCCCCTCCGTTGTAATCAGGCATACCTATAAGGAGTAGAAGAGGAACATTAACCATTGGCTAGCCCATTCAGTTTCTTTTTATTAGCCTTTATTTTGTCTTGTTTGTTGGTTGCTTGTTTGTTTCTTCTTCTTTTTTTACTAAAAAATTCCACCAAAACTATCACAAAACTAAAGTTGATTTTGACTCCAATCATAAGATGGAAGGTAAAATGGTAGGGCCCCCCCCCCCCTCCTGCCTCCCCAAAATTAGAAAGCGCTCATCTGAATAATATATTTGAGACTATACATCAAATACATGTAGCTTCAACTGAATTCTAACTTCAATCAAAAGAGGGGGAAAAGAGGGGGAAAGGGGAAGAGGCCCCCACCAAAAAAAAGTAATAAATAAATAAATAATAATACATTTTTTTTTTAAATTGGGAAACTGAATTATGCCATTTGAATAGTGTTGAATCAGAAAAATCCTAGCTGATTTTATTCTTTACTATATACTGTAAATCTATGTATCTACCTATTATTTGCTAGTTTATCTAAACTACGCAGCCATCGAGAACTTAAAACGTCACATTCATGCATCTTCAAATTATCAAATAAATACTAAAAGCCCAAACTCATGAGCCACTGATTAACCATGGCAGGATACTGTTAATTTTGGATGTCTGATATCAACCATAGTATGACCCTACTGTTTAAAAGGGTTATTACTGAAAATATATAGTTTTATCAAAGGTTTCCTGGCTGAATTCTATTAGCAATTATATTGAAGGGAAAAAAAAACACTTTCAAATTCTGAATCAGAGTTTTGAACTCATAGATGCCTTGACTTTGTTAAATCATACTGCAAATGTATAGGTGTTGAATCTCGCCAAGAGAAATATATTAATTACTTGTTAAGCATGTGACTGAAACACAAGTCAAGTATCATAAATGTTTTTTGAAACTCGATTCCAACGAATTACATGTATAATGAAACATATATTGATATCAATGCACCCCTTTATACAGAGTCATGCCACAGTGATGCAACTTTTAAATCTAGCTTTCGATTTCACTTTCACTCTTCCCTTTCCATGAAGCTCAAATTAAATTTGGCTTAGCAATAAAACATCCATCATAATATTTTTGAAGTAGATTAATCATTTACTTATTAACAATGATATGAGTCAGGCTTATTAATAGCACAGCTTTCACAAGTTTATATTGCCTTCATTCCACTAATCAAGAGTGGTATTAGAGCTTGTGGCAGTTCCAACCCTCCCCTCATTTGTAATCCTTTTTTCATTTCAAATCACTAATTATTCATTGGTAATAATCTTAAAATATCAGTATCAAATCAATTCCTCCTTATGTAAGTCCCGCCCCCTCCCACTATCCTCCCACACCTCATTATCCAATATCTATACCAGTAACTTACTAATCTCCCTGGTTTTAATCTTGTGGCTCTAACAATGTTATACAATCAGAAGATTCTTGTCCTTCCTCTTATCCAACATTAGTACAAATAAAACCTCAAAATAGACAAATTTGGTGCCATTTTAATCAAGCCACTATACCCCCATCTACAATCACAAGTTTAAGCCTTATTTGGAGCAATACCCCCTCCCACATCCGTTTTTCTCCCTTTGTTAGTTAACAGGTATTCTCCAAAGTAACAGGAAAACAAGCTCGATAGGCCTGTCCTCTTCAGCTCAATTTTGCTTAATAACCCGCTATTTTCAGTTTTTGGATATTATCCCTAAGTTCAAAATTGCGTCTTCACCAGACTGATACGCTCATCACAAACTAGCTTGGATGGTGTAAATTAGCCCGCTTTTTCCAAAATAGCGGGATATTTTGGAAACAAGAGCAAGCTTTCTAGGGATATGTTCTCGACCAAATACCCCGCTAATTGCAACTGCAAGCTAATGAAGACGCAAACTAACTGGCTGACTGGCGATCGAGAAAGTTCAAATAGCAGGTTATTTGGCAAATTCGAGCTGATGAGGACAGGCCCGACGGTGACTCACACAAAGAAATGTCAATGGACAACCCACATGTTTCCTAAGTGAATCAAATCAAATCCTCCTCTTTGCTTTCCATGAATTTCTACATCACGCATTGCCATCATTTTTTAACATACCCCTTATTCTTTTTCTCATTGCACAGGAAAAAGGTAATTTGGGTTTTTAATAACCTTGTGTCTCCATTTTTCCCTTCTGCTATTAAACAATGACAAGTTGTTTTGTCGCTGCACGGAACACAAATGTGAAATTGTATTCTTTTGGTTTTCAACATACTGCGAAGTTGACAGTGGTTGAAGTGAAGTTGTACAATGCCATCATCACACAAGGACAAACCAAGAGACTCTTTTACCATACTATCAAAATCTAAAATGAAAGTAGGATGGGGTTTCCCTCCATCTGATAAATGTATCAAACATGTGTGGAAAACATTAGTGGTTTCTGAGTGGAAAATTTCTTCCTTTTAACCATATGCATAGTTGCATACGCACATCCGCAGATATGGGAGTGAGCTAATTAGATGAGACCTCTTTCCTTTTTTCCTTTTTTGACAACACTCACGAAAGCTGCAAAACACTTTTTGGAAAGTCGTGAAGGTTGGTTTAAACAATGAAAGGGAATAATCTAAAGAGCACCTTGCTGTCAGTATATATCAATGTTCTGTGGTGACATGTACTAACTTAATTTGCAGATTCTTTTTTAACAGCTTAAGTCGACAAATGAAACAAAATATCCGTTTAACTGTACCATATGCTAAAGACAAAGTGCCAGACTAGGGTTCCGATCCATAGCATATACAGTTTGTTGATTACCCAAAGTGTCGAGGACGGTATAGAAGATCAATATCTGCAAAAATTATTATTGTGGAAACATGTTTGAAGGAGATTAGAACTTACCCCATCTCAAGTTAACCGAAGTAGCCTTGGGTTTTCCATGTACTCGAGGTGTATGACTTTGGCCTGGTACTATGGGAAGCGTCGTTATACTGAACACCTCTGAACACTGCATACATGAAAAGAAACAATACAAAAATAATGAAATCACATCCTCAAAATTGGCTTGGTACTATGGGTAGCAACATTATACTAAACACCTCTGAACACTGCATACATGAAAAAGAAATTATAATATTCAAAATCAATAAAACCACATCCTTAAAATTGGCACGAGTTAATCCATTAGACGTGACAGACACATTTTGAGTCAGCCTTCATTCAAAACTGTTTGAAAATGCAGTGCTTTCAAAAGTAAAAACATATTAGAGAAGGATTTGAATTCAGCCAGGGTACTAGTAAGACTTTGTATGCGCCTCGAGCATCCCCTGGAATGGATAAGTGTGCAGTATAAAAGTTTAAGTAGCTATTATTTCAATACGTGCTGTACAAAATAAAGCCTGTAAAAGCCTGAATTGGGGAGGGTTCAGGACGTGAAATTAGACAACGGCCTGTACACTGGAATTCCTGGTAATTATTGAGGGTTAGGTAAGTGGGGGAGAAGGGAGGGGAAGAGGGGAAAGGGGGTGGGGATG
>BEXV01000238.1:233650-245895 GCA_003118195.1 Hemicentrotus pulcherrimus | reverse complement strand
TTTCAGGATGATCAAACCATTCTACAGACTCTGGTAATGTATGTATAAACTCATCTTCTCATTATCATTGATTAATACATCCGTTTTGGAGAAAACAGAGACCATTTATAGGAATCCTGTGAATGCCAATTACTTATACTTTGGCATCGAGTCATCCCTCCAAACACTTTGTGGGAAAGTATTATCTCACCGGCGAACAGGGACTACCATTCTTAGGTTCCCATAGGGTAATGCCATTTAATAAACCAAAAGTGAAAGTTGTTGGAAATTGCTGTGTTTTAAACAGTTGTTCAAAGTGTTTAGGTCTACAAAGACTTTTAGGGGGAAAATGTTATGAGGCTCACAAAGAGAACCTGTCCCATTAGACAGTGTTTTCATAAGATAAATATTGGTATATTAAAGCAAATGATTCACTTCTCATTATCATATTGAGCCACAGTGCCGCCATCATTAGAGCCCATTAATAACACCAAAGAGACAATTGACAAAACCTATATGACTGTTATCGCTCTCATCAATTTTGGTAATTAAAGACGCAATCAAATCAAAATTGATAAATGAGGAACAAAAGTAGAAACAAAATATAATGGAGGAGGAATAATCATTCTGATTGATTCACATCTGTAAAAACAAAATTACAAATTTATACAAATATATTACCGGTACACATACAAAAAGGGTCCATTCATGACTTAATTACATAGTTCCTCTAAAAGAGCATGTACTACTGTGGTAATATGCATTACCTTCTGAAGAAATCTCCTTTACCTCTGAACACGTTAAAACGCTCAGAAATGCGTCTCGTAGCAATGAGAACACAGTTCTTACTTTGATCCATGGCTGTTGATGGCTTGTAATCTAAACCTGTACACAGTAACACGTTTAGAAATAATTTTGGTAGGAATGAGAACACAGTTCTTACCTTGATCCATGGCTGTTGATGGCTTGTAATCTAAACCTGTACACAGTAACACGTTTAGAAATAATTTTGGTAGGAATGAGAACACAGTTCTTACCTTGATCCATGGCTGTTGATGGCTTGTAATCTAAACCTGTACACAGTAACACGTTTAGAAATAATTTTGGTAGGAATGAGAACACAGTTCTTACCTTGATCCATGGCTGTTGATGGCTTGTAATCTAAACCTGTACACAGTAACACGTTTAGAAATAATTTTGGTAGGAATGAGAACACAGTTCTTACCTTGATCCATGGCTGTTGATGGCTTGTAATCTAAACCTGTACACAGTAACACGTTTAGAAATAATTTTGGTAGGAATGAGAACACAGTTCTTACCTTGATCCATGGCTGTTGATGGCTTGTAATCTAAACCTGTACAGTGTGGAGGGCTGAAGCTTGGTGATTTTGTACTGTTTGTCCGCTCCTTCGTATATTGCTACGTAGCCGCTTGAACCATTACCCTGTGCAAACACAAAACAAATGAAACGAGAGAGAGGGGAGGGGGAGAAAGAGAGGGGGAGACAGACAGGGAGATACAGGGAGAGAGACGGACAGGGAAAGACAGAGACAGCGAGGCAGAGGCGAAATAACAATAAGAAAGAGGGAGCAAGATGAAAGAAAAAGAAACAAAACATCATTAATGATGAGGAAAACAAAATCAGAAGTAATAAGTCAACAACAACCCATGAACAATGAGGTCTCAAATGATACTGTTTTGTTGAAGCAAGAGAGATAGTTTCCATCATAAACCTGATTCATAAGGTCCACACAATTGGAGATACATGTATGCCTGTGTACACTATATGAGCCTTTTTTGAATGGGAACATGAAAATGGTAATAGAAGTAATACAAGAACTACATTTATAAACAATTGTCAATTGTTCTGCATATCTTTATCAAGAGCGTTTGCCTCCTCCCTTCTCATTTTTCCACCAAACTACAATCTTATTTATTGAAACATGGTTTCTCACGTTTTGAAATCCATGATAAGTAGGTCAAACATGTGTGAACTTGTGATCTCTGAAGATAAAGCGGGTCGGAGGTCGGGTGTGAGGGCATGTCAAAGTGCAGCAACTTGACAGGCACTTGATGCAACGTAAACATTTGTCTGAAGGAAGGAGGGGGGGGGCTGGAGCTGGAGCCGAGTTTCAGAGGATCAGACAGGGAGAGATTAGCAAAATAGGAGCGCCGGTAATATCGATGGAGGATTGAGAAAGAAGAATAGGATAAAAGGATAAAAGAAAGAAAGAGGGAAAGGGGGATTAACATGAACAGAAAAGGTTGGAGTTGGAGCTGTTAATAAAAGGGTCAGACTGACTGACAAGGAACACTATTAAGTGTGTGTGAAGAAAAAAATGAAGAGGTAAAAGAACAAAAATTGAGTTTTACATGGAAAAATAATGGGAGGCATAAGAAATGGAGTAGAGGAGAAAAGAAGGGAAGATGTCGGCGACAGGGAGGGAAGGGAGGAAAGAAAGGGAAGATGGAGGAAGGAGAGAAAGGGGAGGAAGGAGAGAAAGAGGAGGAAGGAGAGAGAGGGGAGGAAGGAGAGGGAGGGGAGGATGCTTTAAAAAAGAAAAGGGTAGAGCATAGAGGCAACAGAAAAATTTGGTGGGACAGTGAATCATCTAACCAGAGATGGAAGCAGGGAAAGAAGATGAAGAAAGACAGACAGAAAGAGAGGGAATGCGGAGAAACAGAGGAAGATGGCAGACACGCATATCCCTGTTTACTTTCAATATGTGACCTACTTTTCTTAATCCCATCCGGGCTTAGCCCCATCCAGACAGTTTCGCATCTTGACAGCCGGTTCAACCGCTGGAGGGACGTTGCGTCCTAAGCTTGTTAGCTCACCGGCATCTGGTTCAAGCCGTTCAAACACGGTCTATTTGCCCAATCAGGGATTATAAATTCATCGTCCTTTGTGGCTTCCTGCCTGCCTGTCCCTGCAACGGTGTGGACTTCTGCCATAAATATGAATTAAACTTTCCAAAACAATCCATCAATCATACAGACGGACGCTGAAGTTCAACTACCCTCAACTACTTCACAAATCTCAACATTGCTAGTTTCACCAGGATGTGTTTTCTTTCAGCTGGTGACCTCACATGACCCCCACCTTGACCTTGAGAGACCCGAGGTCAACCTCTGACAGATGTCTAGATCCTGAGAAGGATGTTCACTGGGGCCCACTTTCACAAACCCTTTTCTCATGGAGTCTTTAGTTCAAGTTCAAGTTTTAAGTCAGGAGCTCTGTTAGCATAGGAAATTGACCACAGATCAATTGTCAAAGGGTAATGTGTTATCAATCCCAATTCATTCTCCAAAATATTTCTCATTTGCCATCATAAACACCTGACAGATGCAATTTACTATAATCTTGATAAACAGAACGCATCAATACTCAATCAGTCCATGATGAGTAGTGATCAGGCATAACCACATAACCACGCTGTCTACCTTCTCGTGAAAACATCAAACGAAACATGATTTCAGCTGAATATGAATGCAGCACCTGATAGGAACAACAGCTAAGAATGCCACAGAATTATGCAGCATCTACTCAAATAACATCAAAGTCAACCAGGAGCCAGAACATTGCGAGAAGGTCCATTTGAATGCAGCTTCATTGAAATAACACCACAAATCAACCAATGAAAAGGAGAGCCCCAAAAGGTACTTTCAGTCCCAAATGAATGAAGGATCGTTAATTTTAAGCAAAAGCATACAAGTCAGCAAAAGTATGGCAGAGAATCTCAAAAAGATATTTTTGGTCTCATGTTCATACAGCACCTCCACAGATAATAACAAAAGGAAGCCAAGAGAGTAGGGCATCCCATAAAACGTCCATTCATCCAAATGTAAACGAAGCATCTGCACTGGCACTGACAGGACAGGGCATCCCCTTAAGCGTCCCTTGGTCCCCATGTGAACACTGCCTGCGTGACACATACACACGTGACGGCCGGAACTCTGAATGACATCACTCCCAAGGACGTCAAACATTGAACAGTGACAGAACAATGCCCTATCCCTGGAACCTATCTTCTCCGGGCAGGAAACAATAAGATGAACCTTGTGAACATCACCATGTCACCTTCAAGCATCGATGTCCTGCTCCTCCCCTCTAATGCAAGCTCTTCCTCCTTCTGTTATGTTGTCTACGAGAGCCCTATGACAATGCAGAATTCATAGACACTAAAGCTCAGCTCAGCCAACAAAAATCTCTTGCAATTGTCTTGCAATGTCCTCTTATTCTAAACTAAGTTTTATGATTTGGAATACAAAATGTTGATGATGCTGAAGGGTTCCTTGTACATGTATCTTCACAGGCAAACACGTAGATATCGTTATCAGACATATGGGACTATGGTTGTATTCATTTTGGGGTTTGCACGCTATTTATAAGGACCGCTATTTATAAGGACCGCTTTTTGTAAGGACCGTTATTTGAACGAACCGCTATTTATAAAGACCGCTATTTTTAAGAGCACGCTATTTATAAAAGACTGCTATTCATGTAGTCACACGTTATGGCACACGTTATGGATAGCGGTCCTTTAGAATATTGGTCCATATGGATAGCAAGCTTGACCCTTCATTTTAATACTCTTGGCCTGACAGAATATTTTTATATTTTCGTTTTTTTGCAGGGCTAGAGAAAAAAAAGTACTTTGAAGCATGCCATACCTTATCACATTGCAGCAGATAACTGTGGATCTTGGACCCATTGGAGTTTGACGCCTTCCATGACAGGACCAGGAAGTTCTTGGTCCTGCCCGTGAGCCGGGGCATCAAGGGCACATCAGGCGGGCAGCCATGGGTCTCGAAGGTAACCGGCCGTGAGGGGCCACCGCGTACGCCGTCCAATATTGCACTCACACTGTAAGAGATAGGAGGAAGAGAAAGGGTAAAGGAGGTTACAGATATAATTAAAGATAAACTTTAGTACTGGTAATGCGATTGCATTGTCAAAGAAAAGGTGTGGAAAGGATCAGAAACAGTTGATCATGTAGCATGTAAGTAATGGTGTGCACTGCAGTCTTGGTAAAGTAACAAGCAATGTACACAGAAAGCTATATATGGGACAACGCACATTAAGTCAGGGGCTAGTACTACCTTGATTTCCTTGTTTTTCTATGCTCACTACTCAGCCAGTATACATTTTCTTCCAAAACTGTTTGGCACATGTCATCTATTTGTAATCTTGAACATTCAGTGTAAGTTTCGTTTGATTCTGTGAGAATTAATTTTCTTTTTTTTTACCAGAACTAGAGTTTATCTTTAATAATCAGCCCAAGCTGCAAAACAATTGAATGTTGCTCTTTCATAGTAAAGAGAGGATAAGAAAAGAAGAGATTATAGAAGTGAATCCTGATGATCAATTCACATTGCTCAAAGTCTTAAAGGATAATGAAACAACAAGATATGTCTAAAGGTTGCATTTAATTTGTCAATGGGTGAGAGAACTGCAGACGAGAGGACAAGGAACGATAACTTGTTTATAAACAAAACAAAGGCCAATACAGAATTAAAACTAAAAGTAAAGTTAGGGATGGGGAGGGGGAAAAAGAAAATCATTTAAAATTCCTGTTAGCAAGACAGGGCATAAACTGCCTTAAAAAGAAAAAGAATATGTACCAGTTTTTTTTTCTGACTATTCAAATTCAATATTAGTCATAAGTCATAACAGGTGAAGGTGAATGTAATAGTTTGTCACTTAGCAAACAAGGAAAGCTCTCAATGCTTTACAGCGGGCTTATCAAATTAATTCAGAAGTGTGAGCACATGTCGTAGAATAATAATAACAATTTTATAGCCAATGATTCAGATGTGTGTGGTCCTAAAACAACAGTTGTACAGCATACGCTCCATTGTCAAATATCCCGACACCAAAACAAAGTCTCGACTTAATTCTTTGGCTATACAAGACACCTAACCCTATCCCAAACCCCGAGCAAAACCTGTAACCTCTTCATAAACCTGTAACCTCTTCATAAACCTATAACCTCTTCATAAAACTAAAACCTTTTCATAAACCTATAACCTCTTCATAAACCTATAACCTCTTCATAAACCTATAACCTCTTCATAAACCTATAACCTCTTCATAACCCTAACCCGATCCCTATAGCTTTGATGAAAAACTCCAGGAGAAAGTGTTGATGTAGCCCACATCAGGGCACTACTGATAGACTATATCTTAGATCCAAACTATTCAGTTCATAGTTATTACTTTATTGAGATTTTCAACTTGTCCCAATAGTCCACTTTGTTGCTTTTCTCTGCTAAAAAAGACATCGCTTTCATAACCAGACCCTAGTCGTGCTCCAATTTTATTATTTTCATTTCTTTACATTTCCTATCGTACTTCACCTGGAAATAAGAAACATTCACAAACTATAATAAATAACAGAAAATTAATTAATCAATGCACTGAAGGATGTCCATATAAGTAGCTGAATCCTCTATTTCATTGTAACTTTATAAATTGGCGTACAAGATAACTTTCTTTTTAAGTTGTGTGGACTTATATATAACATAAAAAAACCTGACAACTTACATCATAAATGTGGGAGAGAACTTATTAGCATTTTGA
Organism: Hemicentrotus pulcherrimus; assembly: GCA_003118195.1. Classification (NCBI taxonomy): domain Eukaryota; kingdom Metazoa; phylum Echinodermata; class Echinoidea; order Camarodonta; family Strongylocentrotidae; genus Hemicentrotus; species Hemicentrotus pulcherrimus. The sequence continues at coordinate 239,333 of BEXV01000238.1, read as the reverse complement.
TGACTTCCCACATTAGATTTTCATAAGTAAAAAAGGGAGGATTGAATTAGATTATAAGGAATAGATTTGATGAATATCAAGCATAAAAAACACAATTTTCTATCTTTCTTGCATCTACTTTATATCAAGGTTTTTATATTGTTTGGTTGAAGGGCTTTAAGCCGGTATAGCTTTAATATCCCCTTCTGGCTTAAAATAGATGACTGCTGCTAAAAAAAAAAATACAATCTTGTGCAGAGAGAAAAGAATGGTGACCTAACTGGTTCGCACTTTTATAAGCATGATCTAGGTTTACTTTTGCATGATGTAACATGAAGAAATTTCTATGTCATTCAAATGTCATTCAAATCTCAGAAGTTGCCTATTGCTGATTAATTAATTAACTAATTCATCAATTTGTTTTGTATATATCTACTTATTGTGAATGTGTAGATCTATTCATCATCCCTTTCACATCCACACTGGAACTGGGTGGCTCTCGTGCTAAATCATATGGGAAGGAGAGAACTCGGTAGGCGATGGGTTGCTTCATTAAAGGTAAAGACCAGTTATGGTCATGCGATTGCATTGTGAAAGAAATGTTGTGGAATCCATCAGAAAAGGTTGATCATCTAGCATCTAGCATCTGCAAAGTTCTGGAATCATCAAAATGATAAGAAATCTGGCCCATTCTTCGTAAAGTTACAAGCACTATACACAGAAAGATGAATATGGGACTACCCTATATCTCTCACAGACCATGAGAGAAACAAATTTACCAAATATTTGAATAAGTAGGCGGTTTCCCAGCAAATTTTTTATCATCATGTATTATTCAAAATATATTCTCTCACATGATTGGTAATGAGAGCTTCCATTTTATTTTTTGAAATTGGGGCATTTCCAATACTGGTCTTTACCTTTAAAGGAATGCTGATTCTCTCACTTGTTCAAAATAATTATGTGGGCTGTCTATTAACCACACATAAACCTTTTGGGTATGAAACATAAATCCCTTATTTGATGGATAAGTATACATAACAGGGACAAAAATAGATCATAGCTCCTTATTAAGCTTAGAATCAATAAATGTTATATATACATTTAGCTTGAAGTACACCCAATATTAACTTCTGTTATATTTATAGTCAGAGGCAAATTGGATTCCCAGATATAGACAAATACAAATATATTTTGGGATATTGTATTATCTAGGGAGATGCCATTAATGAGCACAAAGGCTTGAAGACTCTCGTTACTCTTGAGACTGCGCCACTGCGGGCATCCCGTCTCTCTCTGCGTCTATCCCAGACAATCCCGACTCAATCTGCTTACTTTGACGTGGGAGGCACTTGATTTACATGGGGCCTCTGCAGATACAGGCAATATCACATTTTCCCAACTTGGTAGGATCAATGTACTGTACTTGCAGAGCTACATGTGGCTACTTCTCAAGAATTCAATAAAAGATCAGAGTAGAGGCATTAAAGCTTGTCTGCACTACTTGTAGCTACTCGCGCCCTATACAGTGTATATAGCCAACAATGCCTAATTGATACCTGTTGGTCCCCCATGATCGATGCTTTATGTGCCAGTATGCCTGGGCCCTATCTTAAAGAATTTTTCACCATAAAATAAAAAGATGACAATGCTTTCATCAGCAGTAGATCTGAACTCATTATCAAAAGCTCTCAACATACAACTTTTATCTCATCATTAATAGCTCTAGACTTTTCCAAAAGCAAATTTAACCTCAGCAAAACATAAAATCAGGTTTATTTGGTCATTTCATATTCTGTATAAAACATGGGTAATATTTATATAATATTTATCAAATAACTAAAACTTGGAAGAAAACAATTTTCTGTCTGACTCCATTTAAAGTGGGTTATCAACTTCAGGCAATCACAAAGACCCTGTTTTACCTATCACAACTACCAATCACACACAAGTCTATAACAAATCCACTCACTAACAATCCACAATTTCAGGAGCTTATATCGATGACTATCATAGATCATTGATAACAGGTTGATGAAACAGAGGCACGATATACAATTTTTTTTATCTTTTTTATTTTTTTAATCGACAAAATGCTTGAGCTTGTCAATTAACTCTTCACCTCTATACAAGGACGGATGTCCCAACTCATATTTCATTCACAGATGTTGTTTACTACTGTACATCCCACTTAACACTTACATTAAATTACATGCTGGTATAAACAAAGAATGACGACTTGGTTTTGCTTTTCATATGTTCTATGGACATAATTACTAGACACCTACATTTCCAAAGCTTTCACCACAAACAACAGTTGTTTTCTGGAAAAAACAAGAACTTTGGCATTTTTTGCAACTTGCCCTTTGTACGGTACTTCCTGATCAAAATTGTTCAAAGGAAAACATTAATAGGGATTTACCCATAACTTCTCTACACACCTTATCTACCTGGAATTTTCTTCAATACTGGGTTACAAGCACTGATCTAAAAACTTGAGAACATTTTCTGGATTGGAAGCATATATACAAGTGCCTTTATGAACTCAAAGAAGGAAATATCAACTCATATTTCAATTCAATCACTATCATCTACCAGGATTTGTTTAAAACACCTTCACTTAACTCTGTATCAAATAACTGACGCTCCTGGTCGGGTGATTAAAACAAGCCGACTTTGATTTTCTTTGTTTGTATTGAAGATGATTAAATTCATGACTGGATAGAGGGGAACATTAAATGTTCCCATATATTGTAACACACACGTGCATCCTTCTACCGATTATGCATCCAGATATATACCCACACGTGACAGCTCCGGTACACAATGTCCTCGTAAATCACAACCGTATAAACACAAGTAATCTCACGCTTCCTCGCAACATTAGTCTCTATTTCAATGGATCTTTCTTGCCAATAGATTAATAGAGCATCATTCTATTGACTTGTCCTCTCACATACATTGGGCCGTATGCATAAAAAGTAGCAATTGCTTGTGCTAGCCTTTTACTTGAATCCGTATGCATAAACATAAGCAATTGCTTGCAAGCAAATGCTTTTGCTAGCAAGCACAAGCAATTGCTTGATGTCCGCAAGCAATTGCTTAAAGATCAAGCAATTGCTTAAAAACATATGCATAAAACGAACCTTTTGCTTGTTCTTATAAGCAATTGCTTACGTTTTTTCAAGCTCCGTCATAGCAGCTTGAGCTCTTGCTTAATCGGGACGTTCGCGGTTAAGCATCATGTTTATGCTCGTTAGAGAAAGACCAAAGTTGTACAGGAGTAGAATAAAATGTGTGTGCATGTATCGGTGTTTTTTTTTTTCATTTTGTACTGAAATATGTCATCCTGGAATATACTGCCATGTCAGGAAAGGCTACCCCACACGCATGACATTTGAATACACTACTAGTATTCAAAACCCGCCTTTGTTCTCCCATGAATGATGTTCGCACCGGCGTGACGTCGCTATTGTTGAGATCGTAAGCAATTGCTTGCTGGAGGCAAGCAAAAGGTTTGAGCACAAGCAAAATGTTATGCATACGGATTTAAGCAATTGCTTGAGCTTGATCTTTTGCTTGACAAGCATTGCTTGTGCTTGAAGCAGTTGCTTGCAAGCAATTGCTACTTTTTCTGCATACGGCCCGTTAAGGCACAACATACATGCATCTATGCTCTGGTAACAACTGCGCTGCAATCAATTTTTCTACACACTGAACCCCTTACTCAAACTCTTTCACACTTTCATTATATTTTATATTTTATTATATAATATAAGTTATTATGTCAATTTATATTTGAAGATAAACTTTGGTACTGGTAATGTGATTGCATTGTGAAAGGAAAGGTTTGGAAAGTATAAGAAACAGTTGATCAAGTATTGGTTTGCACTGCAAGGTTCTGGAGTCATCCAAATCATAATAAATTTGAATGAGTCTTGGTAAAGTAACACAAGCACTGTAGTGACTGTACACAGAAAACTATATATGGGACAACACATATGGTGTCTGGGCTAGTACTACCTTGATTTTCCTTGTCTTTCTATGCTCATTACTCAGCCAGTATACATTTTCTTTCAAAATTGTTTGGCACATGTCATTTATTTGTAATCTTGAACATTCGGTATAAGTTTCGTTTGATTCTGTGAGAATTAATTTTCATTTTTTTACCAGAACTGGAGTTTATCTTTAATCTCGATATTGCTATCAATATGATATTCCATCTTTTATCTCTGTATACATTGTGATGATGGAAATGAAAGTCAATTCAATCCAATTCAATTCATTTCAACACTGCATGTATACATAAAAAGCTATAAAAGCCTAACCCTTACCCTATAAACCCTAATGCAATCAGGAGACCCAATGCAATGCTAATCCCATGCACAAAATCACACTTGTGGTGAATGTCTCACTGAATGTCGCAATTGAAGCATGTTGGTTCATCACATTCAAACAGGGCTTTTAATTAACAAAATTATTGTTCAAGAATCCGAAGCAAAATATTGGATGTCCGTTTTATATAAGTGCACGATGACTCTAAAAAAAAACAGTCCTTTAATTCAAGCAAAAGCAGATTATCAAGATAGGTTGCAACAATGGTATGAAATGTCTTAGAATTTTTTTTTTTTTTCAGTCTTCATGGTTATATTGCTTAAACCTTATTAGTACAACAGGATAAACAGAACTTTTATTATCATACCGTGAATCTTGTAGTAGATTAGACTTGTGCTAAACAAGTTTAATAATTAATATAAAAGCGTTTACCACTACTACTTCTATTATTTGATACTGAAAAACAAAATTCCTTTGCTTTATTAGGCATTTTTGTTGTTGAAAACTGTCAGGGATGTGTTTTTCTACTATTTTGACACCATGTCAACATTTTCAATAGTGCCTTTTAAAAAGTTCATCTCAAATCTCTTCACACTTAAAAACATCACAAAAGACTCCATAAATACTTCATCACATGACATGTGCAAATAGGCCATCCAGTCAAACTTTGACAGGCTAATTACTAATTAAAATGGACAAGAGTTTACTCTGCGCCAGGAGGATGATTGGACAACTTTGACGGGTCGAAAGCCATCAAGGACAATGTGGAGAGAAACAGGAAGATATTTGTAAAATGTCTTTCCTGCCCTCAACCATTGTTTCCTGTATCTCCCCACGACCCAGACATGCAAACTTTCACGCAATGATAATAAACAATCCATACAACCTGCCCCCATGGCAGCAATATGCAATGTACATCATATTCACGTTGTAACGTTCGCACGCACCTACAGGCTAGTAATGCTAAAAAAACAAGAAACTTTTGTTTGTAAGAAATGGTAACTGGTATATGTTCGCAATTTTCACAGATTGTTCAGATTCCCCAAATAATTTGTTACAACACAAAATATTTCATGCCACAAAATAACTGAAATTTTAATGAAACAACATGGAATTTTTGAAATTCTCAAAAGTTTCTTGCCATGAATTAAATAGCAATGTTCTTTACCATCATATAAGATTTTGGTTCTGACAGTATTCTATTTTATCAAAGATAATTTCATCTTCAGGGTGAGTGTGCATGGTTGGATAGGGGTATATCGTTGTTCTAATCCAGTTTGATAATTATATTTCCAAAGATATTCTTACCTTAGTTGGTACTCAGTAGCAGGCTTCAGGTCTGTCAGTGTATGATGAAGACTATTACTGT
>BEXV01000238.1:197765-211569 GCA_003118195.1 Hemicentrotus pulcherrimus | reverse complement strand
CCTCCCCTCCTCTTCATGGGGAACAGCACGCGAGGCCTACTAGCTTTGCCCTGCCACTAAAGCAGGATATACTATCAAAAGCCCTACAAATTATTTCAAAACCTTTGCCCTATATTCTACTATTCTTCAAACACGATGCTGGGCCTCGGCAATTGTTGAAAACTGGATTTAACAAAGAAGGTAACTCCAAAGATTTCCTTTGTTAGACAGGATCTTAGACTCAGCGTTGGGTGATTTCTGAAGTAGCGGACCTTAGCGTTGTGATGCGGACCTTAGCGTTGTGATTCAGACCTAACATAGCATGGTATCTTTTAAAAGTCTGGAAAACTTGCAATGTTCATGAAAGCTTCTTGCAATGTTCGTGAAAGCTTCTTGCAAAGATTCAGGTTCGACAACACTCGGTTTCAAACAAACACAAATATTACACATACAAATACATAATTGCAATGGATACACAGTCACGATGGTGCGTGATAGTTTCCTTCTATCGGCTTACAACAATTTTCACACTGGATGATGCGCCAAGGGCCCCCAAGGTCGCCCCCTTGGCTCGCCCCAAAGTCTCACATCGGAGTTAATCCCAACATTTGACTACATATCAATAACACCAGACACGTCTCACGCTGTGTCTCTAACTATAACAACCTAAGCCCACACACGGAGCACAGACGAAAGACAAGAGGCCAATCTGATGGGTATACTAAACATTATTTGCTCCGGATCATTGCCAGTTTTGTCCGCTTTACTTTACTTCTTGTCCAAACCATCCCCTCAACTCTAAAAGGCCATCATGGAATGTGGATATTATAAAAACACATTGGTAGAAGAGAAAACGGAGGTATCTAAACAGGGGATGTTGCAAGTTGCATTGCTCTGAACGGCTATGTCTTACATATCTAACTAAAGTTGTTCTATTTTCTGAGTAACTGCTAATTTATTCCCTTCCCAACAAGCAGAGATGAGACTGAAAGAGAGATGTTCATGCTTGCATACTTCACAGTCAACCATAGACCATTTGGCTTGGCTGCTCAAGCATCAAGGATCAGAAAAATGGTCCAAAAGCCTTGCATAAAATCTGTTCATGGTTTTAAAAAGATTACAGCTTTTCAAAACCTTGAACAGATCCTATTAGAGTGGCTTTAATGCCTTTAGACCTGTCTCCACACCATGCAAAACATCTTTCCTTGGCCCGCAACATGGCAAACCTGTACACTGTTTCTCAACCTCTCTATGACTCTATGAAGCTCTTCCTAAAGTCAGCCAAAATGCCTTCAATCAGGCCTCGAAACTAAGCAACTCTCTGGACCTTTGATGAATCTGCCTCATAACCATTGTGAACTATGATTTCTTTATCCTAAAATGTCTTTCTACAGTCAGCTGGTCTTGATACTTTTCAATCAGGTACCTGCCTCCAACCGATGCAACATCTCCCCTCGACCTTCAATGTGGCTTACCTGAAAACCAGTACAGACTACTATTCTAGATCCTAAAACATCTTTATACAGTTAGCTAGTCTTGAGAACTGTTTCAAGCACAACTTTTCTTTCTGCCATAACACTCTCCAAACAGTCGGCCAGGGTGTCTTCAGTTGGGTAACTTCCTTCAACCTACATGTATACAACATTCTCTAGACCAGGACCTTCGACAACAAGACTTACCTGTAAATGGTTCCAGGACTACAATTCTTGGCTTTGTCCAGAACTTTGAGTTCATAGCTGATGGCCGCAGGATCTATCCCGTGGTCTTCATAAAGGTCTTCGTCACCTTGGCCCGAGTGGTAGGGTTCCGGTATTGACCACCTGACCGTTGCTGACCGGGCTGTGATCTGCTCCACCTCCGGCATCTGGATACTGGACAATAGATCCTTGAGTCTCTTGACCTGAGGGTTTTCTGTAACAGATCAAATAAAAATGACAAGAAATTGATGGATAAAACTGACTTTCTTTGAAACTATTTTATACTCATCAATAACATATGGGTAAATTATCTTTGGCCTATGTCTTAAAACGACTCTGTTGGACAAATCACCTTTTTTGTATGGTGACCTTAAAAGTTCGGTCCCCAGACATAATTAATCAAATCTGATTGATACACTTAAAAAGGTTGGGAGGTATTGAAAGATGGAAATGAATAATGATAATAAACACCCATCCATTTTAGTGACTACCAAAACTAAATCTCTATCTTTAATCAACCATTGCAGCTCTCAACTTCTTTACAACACAGTTTTTAAACAATTTTTTTTTATGAAATGCTACCAATCCCGACCAATTATGGCAATCACAAAGTTATATCTTTGACATCTCATTTGTAAGTAACATGAACTTTAATATTCATATAAAAGGAAGGTAGAGTAGATTGATACACAAATAAATTCAGTCCTCTTATTGAAGAAGAAAAGAAATTGTGGACACTAGATATAAGGATTTAGTTTTAACCTTGCACTAGCACAACCCATGTATACATTATGATGTATAGTTTCCCAAAGTTAATCATACATGTACATCCATTTGGAGGTTCATGTAATAGAGGGATAACCTCCAGCCAAATCGTCAATTAGATAATTAGAGTCATATCATGGATACATCACTAAGTCCATGGATTCACACAGCTTCAGTAACCAAGGTAAAGAGACAACAACATAGACTCCGTTTACATGACAAAAGTTAGTTCGATCCTGTGTGAGCTAGATCGTGCTATTCCCAAGATGGGAACTGGTCTACCCAAGAGAGGACCACAGTGATCCCAGACGTCAGAACTCTGGAGCACCTGCAGGGGGTGCTCAACGAGGGATAGCTTGATCAAGCGCGTGCTAGATCGAGATCTCTTATAATGAGAATGTTCTATTTGAGCAGCTTCTGCTACATGTAGTACCCTTGAAGTGGTTTGACCCTGGTTACTTTTCAAGTAAAAATTCAAGGAAGGGCTTTTGTAATAACACTAGGAAATGGTACTATGGTGGGTAGTTTGTCATGGCAACAAGACCTCTCAAAAGATGTCCTCCTATAGATCACCCCAATTGACTGCAAGGCTGGACTCGTTGAGTACCAGTGGTACTCCTTGGCTCACACCGTGGTTTTTTGCTACGATAACACGGCCCACGGTCTACCCTTTGAATGAGAACGGGGTCCAAGCTTCGATGTGGTTTAGGAATTGCCATATTCATCCCATCTCGTTTTGCTTTAGCTCGCAACCCCTGTCATAATTACGTTAATGATGTGTTGTATCTTGTGGTAATCTTTTGACAGCCATGTGTGTGTTTAGGTACTTGAGATGGGAAAAAACAGATTAGTGCTTGGGAAAGAAAAGCTTGTTCAGATGAGAGGAAATTCATATGAAACTTGTATAAAGAAACATATAAAAGAATCATCATATAGCGAAATGGCTTTCACACACTAGACATCGACATTGTATACAGAAACTAGTTTTGAAGAGATCGGTTGGCATGACAACTGGCCAAACATCAGTGCACACGCCCAATCAGCCTTGTCCAATCATACATTTTTTGTGCGATACGAAGTTCAGACTAGTCCAGGGTCCTAATCCTTTATCAAATTTCCTTTCAAAATGATACCCAAACATGCATTTTGCTGTACAACTACAATGTTTCGTCATGCGATGTTTCTTTACCGAAAATTAAGACTAAAACAAAAGGTAGCTACTATCATACAGCCGTACACTATTCTCTTAATACAGGGATACAATCCTGATGAATCCTGATAGTCTAAATGGAGGTAAAGGTGCTACTTCTGTCTTTAATTCTATCGAGAGGGAATCAGCTGTGGAGATGAATATCAGGGCACTGGTTATCATATTGTCATCAGGAATTCTGATAGGTGTTGTGGTTAGTGATAATATATCATGTTGATTGATGTAAAGATACTGTGTGGTTGGAGGGGGAGTTTTTTTTCTTCTCCTAATTTCTTCTATTTTTTTCTTTTCACAAGTTGTTTACACCAGAGGGTACAAATTTCAAAAATGTAATATTAAAATAGAACTAATTGTGAAAATTTGATATCTTCAAACTTGCAATTTCCATCAGAATTGTTTTTAAAATTATCACAAAGATATCATTAAAAGTTTACGTGTTACTGTACCTGTTACTCAAAATCATGAATAAATCTATTTGTAAAACTGACCTTACAACTCTTCTATTTCAAAGTTAAACTTTTCATGAATCCATTTATTTATAAAAATACACCTGCCGTGCAAAGTTTGTAGAGTTGCGAATATTTATTTTCCGGCTTTTCTCCTCTTATTTTTAGGGGCATCCTCAAATTTCCTGCAATAGAGTCCAGACAATTTCCTTGTTTTTCCCGGCTGGTAAAGTAATATCATTCAAATGAAGCTTTAAATGCACACTTGTTTTGGGTTAAAATCCTTTGACATAAACTGTACAGTTTTACCTCATGATGGTAGTCTGTATTATCAACACTTTAAAGCCCCACTGCACAACTTATAGCTACTTGCGCCCTCTATATAGCAAACAATGCCTTTTCGGTGCGTGTTGGTCCCCCATGATCCCCTTTTTCTTATGTTAATTGAGAGCTGATTTGATGAGATAACTACCTGTCAGTGACCTTGCAGGGAGGTCTAATCCCCCTGGCCAACCTAGTGCAGACAAGCTTTAAACCACTTTGCAAGGGAATTTCATACCTGCTGATCTTCTAAAAACAAAAATTTGAAATCTCTGCAGATAAAAGTGGGAATCATGTACACTGTACATGTATATTTGAAAACCTTCTGCACAGAAGATACCATTAAAAGAAGAGAAAATAGGGTTTATAACATTAGTTTGATGGCTACAAAATGGGAAACGTTCCTTTGAAATAAGAATGGTTGGCAGCTTCAGAGTTTGAACCCAGTAAATCTTGGGCCTACTTTTGCAACGTATTTGTTATTTCGGCACTCAAGCAATGTCATTGTCATTTTTTTTTTCCTTTCTCATTTCTTTTTTCAGTGCATATCCAGAGACAAAGAGAACTGAAAATAAAACGAACCTCAAAGAATACAGTATGTGCAGGTATGTTGAAAGATGAGATTTATTCCTGTCTATTGATGTACAATATTCCTTGCGAAAACATGCAAGAGGTAATCATATAAATGAAGATATTCTTGGCATGATGTTAATATTTTGGCATGAAATGGGTGGAGCAATATTTTGATGTGACATACCATGCACCAAGCTCTGTTTTGAAAGACTTTTTAATTCAATAACAAAACGTTTTCTTTTCAATGAGGGAAAATCATAGCTGAGAAGGTAAAATTAATTGCATAATGCATATGGTGAAAAAAATATAACGTTCAAAAGAACAATTCAAATCTCTCTCTTCTCTATTGTATTTTCAATGAGAATATACATGTATCTTCATTTATTAAAGCTGATGTTTGCAGAAAAACACATTTAAAAGTTCATGCAACATTGCAAACATTTTTGTAAGGGTTGTGCTTTCTAAATCTATTCAGCAATCATACGTGCATAAGGATAAAATTGGCCATATCAAATTTACATACATGTACATGTGTAGGCCTTCAAGTTTTGAGAGTGAAATATTTCACTAAAAGTTGGATTTTCTTGGTACCTTAAAATGAGATTAGATTTTAAATGTTTTTTTTTCTTCAAAAATCAATGTATCAACTCTTCAAATCGCTTGGACAGTTCTTTGAAGATCATGATGCATCCAGTATCATAGAAATTAGGAGCTAATTATGAGCATCTGGGGGACATTTCCTAACATTAAAAAACAAAATGATAGTATCATAGAATTTTTCTCACGTTCATCATCATCAAATTACAAATGGGGAAGTTGGTAGGAAATTTGATATTTTCATGTCTAATGAGTTTTTGATTGCTGATATCCTTGTACAGTTTCTGAGTGGGAATTCCATAAAAAAAACTTCTAGAATTTGCTTCTTTTCCTTGTTTTTTTATTTTTCAAAATCAAATGATGTCATATTCATCTTTGAGCCCATCCCAATCATATTGACATACTTTTATCTATATTTGTCTGATCTCCTCATGTATGGTGTTACTCACTATTTGTAACGACTCTCCGATTATTTGTAAATATTGTGACTCTTGTGGTCGCTACAACAGGTGTATCACACTTGTGTAGACAAAATCAACTTTGCACTATTAACAGTGACATGTCTGGTAAACCTCAGGCAAACACCTTTCGAATTAGAATACAGTGGAAAAGGGGTTGCTTCTCCTCAGCTTGCCTCATGTTGGCTCATACATTTTTCTCCTCTGTCAATTTCCAATGGTAGTGCACACAATAAATATAACCTTGAAATGAAAATTTGAACACTTTGAGGCCAACAACCTATTCCCATAAATATTTGTGACCTTTTAAAAAAATTCATGGCCTAAAGACAGACAGAAAAAAAGGAACACTTAATGCTACTGTTCAATGTGTAAAAACACATGTCACATCAGTTACAGTCAATGTCAATACTCTGACCTTTGACCCTCTCAAGTTCAACATCAAAGGAATTTGAATGACGGATGTGGTCAGCCCTGAGGGGTTCAGGTTGGAAGAAGTCAACAACTTTTAAAGTCACACTTTGATTTCAGAGTGGATTGTTGTAAAATTTTATGTATACCATTTTTAAATCTTTTTCCCTCTCTGTCTGTTTTTTTGTGTGTGTGTGTGTGTGTGTGTGTGTGTCTTTCTTTCCCTACTCCCCCTCCCACCTTCCCTCCTCCCTATTTGTCTATTTTTTTTAAAAACTGTATTTCATAAACTTACAATGTACACTCATTCTCTTCCTCCCTCCTACAGATCTATCCTTCCTCTTTTTTTATTAGTTCTTCCTCTCTTTCTATATAACCTTTCAGATGTCACCTCACATGAATTGTGCCTTTATTCAAAATAAGACTGCATTTAGATGTATCAAAAGGTACAGGTACAGTATGTATGTCTTCATCAGCTTTAGATTGCCAAATAGCCCGCTATTTCTGATTTGTGAAATAAGCCCGAAGTTACTAATTGTGTCTTCATCAGCTTGAGACTCCAGCTCAAGACTCGACCTCAAAACTCAAAACTCGAGAAATTAGCTCAAGATGTTTTGATCAGCGTTCTCGCATAGTGGAAGTCTTCGGGCTGGTGAAGACACACAAACTAGCCCAAGATATCTTGGGATGATTATCTAGACCAAATATCCCGCTAATTGCAACTGCGGGCTGATGAAGATGCAAATTGGCTGGATAGTTCGCGATCAGGATAGTTAATATAGGGGGTTATTTGGCGATCTCGAGCTGATCATGATAGGCCTAATGTACTTGTGTCACAGTTTGAAAAACAAATTTTGAAAATTGATAAATATTTACAAAGTAGGAGTTCTTTGTGTTTTAATAACACATTTGCAAGGTGAACAAAAACAAGTTCAACAGCCTATACATGTACGTGTGTATTAAACATCAGCACCCAGCGGCTGGTTCCCAAAATAACTCCTTTCATCATTGAAAATATTTGCATTTACAAAAGGCCTTAGGGATAAACATAACGGTATATCTTTTACACAATGGCAATAAATAAAGCGGCTGAAATGGTTCTAAGTCAAGGCAACTCTTACACATGGGTGAGGACAATACTTGTTTTCCCAAAATGGGAATATTTCCCATTTACGTACATCTCCGAAAAGGGAAGAATCAAGATACACACCTCCTCTTACTTTTTCCTTTCAGAAATCTGATCGGAATAATCTCCATTAAGCTTCGGTCATCGAAATGACAAAATTTCTTTCCTATTTCGGCAGATTTGTCAGAGAAACGGGCAAGAATTATGTGGTGTCCGTAACTATTTTAAGTACGGTGAAGCCCTAGAGGAAGTATCAGCCATTCCATCTTTAGTAAGTCTGTGGATCATTTGTCAATGCCATGACGTCAAAGTCTCTTCATTTGTACAAGAGCATCTGAAGGCCTGTCGTCATCAGCTCGAGATTGCCAAATAGCCCGCCATTTCTGATTAGGGAAATGAGCCTAAAGTTACAAATCGCGTCTTCATCAGCTCGAGACTTGACCTTGATACTTGAAACTCAAGCTCAAGAAATTAGCTCGAGATATTTGCTCGAGATATTTGCTCGAGATATTTGCTCGAGATATTTGCTCAGCGTCCGCGCAAAGTGCGAGTCTTCGAGCTGGTGAAGATGCACCAGACAATTAGTGGAATATTTTGTAGACGAGCCCAAAACATCTTGGGATGATTATCTTGCCCATATATCCCGCTAATTGGACTTCGGGCTGATGAAGACCCAAATTAACTGGATAATTTGCGATCAGGATAGTTCAAATTGCTGGTTGTTTGGCAATCTCGAGCTGATGATTATTGGCCTATTACGATGCGTATCAGACAGAGAGCCTTTTCACATTGCAATGAAAATTCACAGAGAGAAGTGTCAACAGTCAGGGAAACATATAAAATGACCATATACTGTCAGCCGGTAGCATGGGATCCCCCAACACAGGATACAATATAAAATGTCAGAAATGATATACGAAGGAATTTGTTTCATTTCTCCCGTCAAAATTCTCATAATACTTAGCCGGTGAAGGCAGACTCTGATTTCTTGTGAGGTAAAAAGCGCTTACATTTTACTAGCAACATTTTGTTCCACAGCATATTGCTACTATATTTTTTACTTATGGTATACATGAAGGGTTACACATGAAACATCATTTAATTTTCCATATATCTGGACAGGGGAATAATAAGACAGGCACACTCCCATCATGACTCTTAACAGACACCAACAAATGATATTAAAATCTGGATTTACAAAGCGCTTTAATACGAAATAACGTCTCTATTAAAGGCACACTGCCATACTTATAGCTACATGTACTTGCTCCCTCTATATAGAAAACTTCCCCAATCGGTGCCTGTTGGTCCCCCATGATCCTCTTTTTCTTATGTTTATTGAGAGTTGAGTTAATGAGATAGCCACCTGTCACAGTGATCTCGATGGCTCTCTGTGTGGTCTAATCCCTTCTGACCCAGTAGTGGTGACGGTCTTTAAAGGTAATACAAAGTTTGGGGAAATTTTGAAAATTTGTTGGATAATGATTCTTTACAATTTTGATATATTTGGGTGCCCCTGAGGATGTATAATAAGCACTAAAAAAATTAGCCCCTAAAACACTTCTGCTTTCGAGAAAAAATGAAAATAAAAATTTCAAATAGCGCATACGGCTGTACAATGGTAGCTGCGACCCTGAAAATTTCAGAATATGTACATGTAGTTGTGAATAGCTTATCAGTCAAAATTCATCAAGAAACATTGTTTTACAGCTTAATTAATATCTTGACCTTGAGAGGGCGCTATACAACATTTGTTATTAATAATTTCATACCTTTAGACTCGATTTCAACCACGACAGCGATCACTGCATATTGTAGGATCGCATATGCTTCAAATTCATGACCCCAAACCAAAACTTTGTATTACCTTTAAAGTGCTTTACAGATATTACAGTAATACCAAATCATATCTTGGAGTTGGAGTAAACGCAATGGTCCGTCCGATCTTTTTTCTGTCTGTCGTCAGTCTCGGCGTCGGTGTAACTGGGGTGTTACTGTGCAAAAGAGCGGAACATTTGTGGGTGTACTTGGGTGATAATCACCTTGTTCTGTTACTACCATCGCGCTTAATACTATATCTTGACTTTGCTGCGAGGCATTCCGTTTTTAGCCTCATTAACTTCCAGTTGTGACAAGTTGATTAGTATACAGGTGCCCTTCACAAAGCGCTAAACTGTTCATTAATATTCTATATATTGGGTTGGTAATGACTATACCATTGATCTGGGCCACATGGGGCTTTAAAAAATCCCACGCATAGCCTTTACAGATGTATCCCTTTTGCAGCCAACATCAAATTCTGTAGAACTTTGCAAGATTTATGAATATGTCATGTATGTCCTACATGTATCTACATGTATGAAATTTGAACGTTAGCAGTGTCCTAGTATTCAAATTATGCAAGGAAACCTGTTTATACTTTCTAGACTTCACTGTCAGACACTACTGAGTGACCGACTGGCGTCTTTACCTCTTTGGTAATAATATACATAAAATGAGCTGTAAAGGGTGCATGACCATTTGTACACATCAATAACCCACTTCTTGTAATGGCAATAATTAAGCTGATTGAATCGCTGCGTAGCACAAAACGTATGACCATTCCGTACAAGGGCCTGAAAATCATACTATTTAATAAAAGGACTGCAATTCCTAAAGTTGATTTGATAACTAATGGTCATTATTTTCCCACAAAAAGACATTTTCAAGCCCTTTTGAGAGAAGTTCTAAGTATTATCTTTCAAATGCTGTTGGAATTTAACCTTTGCATTTTATATGGCCTGCAAATAGGACATACAGTGTAGGACCTTTCAACAGAATATAAAACAATCATAATACAACTCTTGAACAGTGCTTTCTAACATCAAAGAAACCTACAAAGACAACTTTCAAATTTTCTCCTTCCCTTTACACTAATCATTCACAGCTAGCAATCAACAGATCATTTACCAACTATTATGATTAGAATATCCTCAGGTGGATTAATTATCTCTCTTCATCCACATCCGACAAGTGATTATGTAAGATGTGGGGCCCGAGGGAAAAGACTGAAACCAATACAAATGACTCTGTCATGAAAAATTGCTTTTGAGCACTATATGCTTGTAAGTTGTCAAGAGTTTAATAGTATGTAGGCACAATTAAGCATCTATGGATAGGTCAACGACAGGTCAATACTTTCAACTTAGTAATAGAACTCACATTAAGTCATCACTGCAAAGAAATATATGAATTTCAAAAATAAAAATGCTTATATCCCGGACAGAAACTCTATTTGATCTCACGTAGGTTATATGCATAACTTGTTATGTCTTTAGAAGTCTTCACAATAGCCATGTTTTATATCAACGCTCATTCCCTTAAAATATTGAGAAAAATGATTGAGAAGGTCTTAAACATTTTGAGAGAGCAATATCTCAAAAGAAAAACGTAGATTATTTTATCACAGCCTCATAACATTTCGATTCTGTTCTTCCTTCATTAGAAATATTCAGAAGGGCTACCTGCCCCATTTGTCTGGTCTGCCAATCATTTGGGTTCCATCCTGATAGAGGCGTGTCTGGGACAGAGACTAGTCAAAGCAGTGGGAGTTGAGAGTCGGGTCAGTTGTATTTTCGGTCACTGTGACTCAGGAGCGAGTTTCCTCATCTGGGGAGGAGGGAGACAGCCCCCGGCCCTCTTTCAGGCCCTCTCCACAGACCACAGTGAGGTTCACATGGCAGTTCATTGAATTTAAATTTAGGAAGTGATTTTAAACTTTGAAGTTGTCTAGGAGCTAGCCTGTTAGGGACGCTACAGATGGAGCACGGTTTAATTAGTTAACTTGAAGTTACAAACAACGACAGATCTTAAGGTTACCGCGATTACTTACTTCAAGCAGCCGGAGTTCTCACTCCAAGTTACGTAACGTGCATAAGCAATTTACTTTACGGTTACAACAGCTTGTGGTTGAAATGAATGCTTTCCCCGGCTTGTAGTTAACTTTGAATACTCATTGTTTTGGTCCAGTGTGAACACTCGTCATTGTAATATAGTGGATCATTGTCTATAACTTTAAGGTTTGGCAAGCTTAAAGTTATATTAAAACGATGACGGGTTCGTGTGAACATAGCTGATGATGGCAAACAGACCAAGCCAGAAGGCGGGACAGAAACAACCATCTTATCGTTTCAGATAGTCCTGGGAATTGAAGAAGAGAAAACACCCTCAGGCCGACAGCATTTTTCTGATTAACAGAATACCTTCAAGCAATTAACAAGCTTGTCATGTCCGAAGAACTCTAAAAACCAATTATTAACATATTGAAGAAGGATTGCATGTTTACCTACAATGTACAGCAAAATGGATTTCAATTCAAAGTGCTAACTTATTGGAATACTTGTACATGTACATGTACATTGATTGGAAGGTTGGTGTGTTGTTTAATGTAAATGCAACCTTTGGAAGTCAGTGACCAGTCAAAAAATTTGAGCAAATGCAAATTAAGTAAAACTAAAGTAACAGCTTGGATTTGAAATTGCTGATAGAAAAATGATTTTCAAATGAGGCGAGGATTGATTTGAAATCTGTAACCTTTACAGGTTCAATGTGACTCTGAAACCAAAGATTTGAGGTATCTTGTTACAAGGCAGTGCTCTCATAGTAAAATAATAATAATAATAATAATAATAATAAGTCTCGAATGAAAAGAACTTTATCAACAAAGACATTATCATTTTCATTTTACGTAAGTCCAATATATCTGAATCTCTTTGTTCCAATGCCTAGCGTAATGGAATGAAAATCCTGCAGTAAGAAACAAACAGAATGTGGGGCCTTGCAAATGCTTTTGTTATGAGGAAATTGTGATTCAAAGCAAGATGAAAAGGAAAAGTCTTTACATGAATGTAATTGTATTGTTTAATTATTTTTCTACCTCCATCTTCATTTCATTCTCTATGAAAACAACATACATCAAATATATAAACAACAGAGTTATACCAATAGAAATCAATACAGAATAATTGATTTTTCTCCCTCTCCTCTTCCTATCTTTGTCTTTCTTTTCCCATCTATGTTATTTTTTTTTCAATGAAATCAGTCTCTCTCTCTCTCTCTCTGTCTATCTCTCTTGCCCTCTCTCGCAGAATACTACTGTGTTCTTTCATACTCATTTTCTTATAACAGGAAGTGAGAAAAGAAGAATTTTGATTTTCTGAAGGTATCTAAGATAAATAATATCTCTGAATCCATCGTTTGGATGACTGCATTTATAAATGAACGATACAAATTATGAGAATGTCATGCTTCAGATCGCCTTAGAAATCAGGGCATTGATATTTGGGTTCATTATTCATTAAGATGCCTAACGTTCTCTACACAGTACTGTACTCTTAATCAGTGATTGATAGTTTCCTGCTAATCTGGGCATTTGTTCTGGTGAAATCACAAAATCCAGCCTTGTACTTAAAATTCAAATCCTTTTCTGTATCCACCCCTCCCTCCCATTCACCCCCGGAAAGTCTGAAGCAGGGATTAATATGACATCCTTAACCGTTACAGGCTCAATGTGACTCTGAAATAAAAGATTGGGTGTATCTCATTACAAGGCAGCTAGTGCTCTCATAATAAGCAAGATTCTGCCCGCATAGTAATGGGCTGGCATGAACCCCAAACTCGCATCCTCTTCTCATCGCAAACATGTATCTGGGCAAAAAATCCCTATAAATTTTTCTTTTGTTATATCAGAATCAAATATATTTTTATGACACTAAGCAATTTGCTAAATGTGATTTTTCTAAAAATAATCCTGAAAAACAGATTCTGGAAATATGGATCACTTTACAGTTTACAGCACATTTTAAGTTTGTTTTTTGTATCTTATAAATATATTTTTGAAAGGGTTTTACTAAGATTGGGCTTTTCTTTATACAAGGCAGTTCTCTCAAAATAAGCATGATGCTGCCCCAAAAGATGTAGCAATGATCTCGGAGTGACCACAAACCTCCCACACCCATATCCTCTTCTCATCTCAAACAAACACATCCACAGGTATCAGATGCACAAATTTCTAATAATAATTTTTCTCTACCTTTCCTTTCCCATGTACATGTACATGTACTCCATTGGACCATGGACCTAGGACCATGGACCGTAGCAATTCACTAAGTGAGATTTAATAATCATTTTGTAATGCTGTTATGTGTACATTTTTTTTTTCTATGGATGGGGGGGGGGGGGGG
>BEXV01000238.1:186053-197703 GCA_003118195.1 Hemicentrotus pulcherrimus | reverse complement strand
TATTTGTTCAATATTTTGAGTACTCCTTTCAATTCATTTTATTTGCACAATTGATACATTGAGTATGATTTCTATATGTTCAAGGTCAATATATTGAACTGCCATGACAAAAAAAATATATATTTATCAGTAAAGAGTGGGTATGAGAAACGAACATCTGGTAAAGCCATAAGGGCTCCAAAGGTCATATGAGAGGTAGTATATCAAAGGAATATAAAGTTATACAAATATTATCACAAGCCAATGGTAAACCTAATGTAAATAGACAATCATTTGCATGATCAAATTAAACATAAATTTAAGTAAACAGTATAAGCCACAGAAGAGAGGTCACAAGACAAAGTTGAGTGTATGAAAGATTCTGCAATTTCAGCTCTTTACAACAACAAAATTATGTTGTCTCAAATATTTACTGCAAATTCCAGATTATATCAGATGAAAAATGTGAAGGAGCTGAAAAATGTGAAGGAGCTGAAATATCTTTTCCATCAAAGAAGACTATTTGGAATCTATTAAGCAAGTTATCATAAATCATTGATTCCTCAAATGAATACCAAAAAAATTGAATCATGAATTTATCAGAACACTAAAAAATGCATTATATTAGGAGTCCCATCTGCTTTCCATCAATTTCAATTAATAAAACAGACTTCAATCTCTTCAAGAAAATAACCCAGTTTATAGAGAATCCACCACAATGCTGGTCATTCAATTTCTCTCATTCTGAATGCCACTAGAATCTGTCATCCCGCTTCCGGCCCATTAGTGATAAAACCACCTCGCCAATAAATGGGGACGGCTATTGGCGGCTATTTGTAACTCTAGCCTCCCAAGTACAAGATGTTTTGAGCAGCCTTCCCCCGTCAGAGACACGGCCGCATCTAATTCTAGTCCCGTCCGCCAGACAATAATACAACTGCCCAAGGTGGTGGGGAGGTGTAGATTCAGCCATCGCATTGAGAGAGGGGAGAGGCGTGCGCACCAAGAGGGAGACACACATACATGCATATTTAAACAACAGATGCAAATCTGCACTGCGTACTCGAGGAGTCAACTGAACGGATGTCGGCGGAGTATCAGTATCGCAGGGGGGCACGGCACATTTTGAGATGAGGCTTACGCATATATTTTGCCGTCTAGCAGGAGAAAATTGGAGTTGACCGTGCCATCCTTACTAAGAGGATGATGACGTGATTGAGGCTAGAACGCAACAATTGACTCGTTGCCGTGACGAAATGATGACATCACGGCAGGGTAGGCGTCCTTCCGATTGACAAGCTGACCGCATCACTGTTGACACGCTAATACCGGGAGTGACGGCAAAGGAGGAGAGCGTTGTGTGCATCGCTCGGTAGCGGCCGTGGAGGTGGAGGGAGAGGGGGAGGCTTGTATAAACGAACGACGGCAGTCACACAAAGCTGGCTGTCCATGCGTAAATATTCCCACATCAAATCAAATTAGCACGGGGGCGGAAGAAGATGAAACGTGCGGGTAGGAGTCAAGGTGCAGAGACTGCTCCCTCAGAGTAAAAATAACCATAATACCCCCGGCTTTGGGGTGAAAAAATAGAAATCGATGATGTAAGACACTCGTCAAAAGGCATCTGTTCATTATTATCCAGCCGCAATTATAGCAAAGAAAGGCCCGGTAATAGGAAACCAACCTGATTCTAATAATAGCGACTGAAGTAGTTGAAGGAGGACATGAAAAAGGGGGGTAATTACTGGGCAAGAACATCATGCTCAGTGGCTAATACTGACAATAAGATACATTTTACTGCCCAGCATCAAGGAAATCTTGCCAATTTAAAGAGCCTTGTCTGTAATTTCTCTTCCCATTCACCCATGTCTCCCTTCTTTATGTGATAGCCACAATATAGTCATGCACACAAATGGGCAAATGACAACAGTCGTCTCTGATCCCATTCATCTACCCATACACGCCACGCATACTGGACCTCCATTCACCACTCACTAGGCATTCAGTTAGTGTTTATGATGGTATCCTACCGGAAGCAACCATATGGAGCGCACGGCAGGGGAGACGGAAAAACTCATATGGCATTTCATATATTATACGGAAGCTGATTTAAATTGTAGCATAAATTGATTTTGGATGAGATGGCCTTAGTGGCGGAGACAGCTCACAAGATTCATTTTTTTATCCTCTTTTTCAATCTAATATCCCTTTTACTCCTCAATCAACTACATCTCTAAGATAATAAATGGGAGGATGTTTGACCATAAAAGTACATTTTAGTCAAGGCAGCCGTCAGAAAATTTGAGCATTATACAATATACTTCTTTCTAAAGACATAAACAGCACAGGAAGCAATTGCTCACAATCATGCAAACGCTATATTGTTTGTAAAGTCATTGTTAAATGTTCAGTAGCTTTATGCCTCAAATGTATCCAACAATTGTCAACATACAACCTTACCAAGACATTTGTGTATGAAATCACTTTGATACAAGTTATTCTGAATTTCAAGTATTAAGAAAAGGTGCCCTTTTAACACAAAGAACAGAAAAGATCATTCATAGGTCAGAAAAAAATGAAATTAAAAAAAAAAAAGATGGCAGTAAGGGCAATGAGTGATGTGACGTGTGTTATTGCTTGTTGATATGCCATTCTACAAATATCCAGCCCTACATGTAGCATCAGAATAACTTTTGCCCAGACAAGTGTGCTGACAGCATACTGCTTTAATGCTTTCATTTACATAACAAATTTCCTTAATTACCTGTTATTGCTTGCAGAAGCATATTTCCACATTTGCGGTTAAGAATAAATTCTCAATTATAAATTGATGAAAATATATTTGGAATTATGATTTTCCAAGTACAATAACAGTGACTGTGCCTACCTTCACTTTCATCTTTGAGGCTGTTCTGTCTTTTCTTCTTACTCCCCCTGGAGTTGGTCCCATTCTCCGTAGGCCGTAGCACACCGCTACTATGTGAGTTCATGCCCCTGGGGGAGGATTGGGGACTACTGGAATGGCTGCTGTGGCCCGTGTTTTCTTTTTGCCGTTCCCGCTCGCGCAGCTTTTTCTGAAGTTTCTCCCGTTGTTTGTCGGCTCGGTCGTCCCGGGGCCTAGGTCTTGGAAGAACAGGCCTGTGAGGATTTTCTGTTCGTAAAAGAAAGAAAAAAAACTTAACTTATGGAAACATTTAATATATTATTTGTCGGTCTGATGTCGGTCCGATGTCGGTCTTGTCGGTGTGACTAAATTATTAGCTGGAGCAACAAAATCACTTTGACACTGCCAGACCAAGACTGTCTGTACATTAAGATTGCTTCATGTGCTTTGAGTAAGTGACCATTTGAGACATACATGTAGTCAAGGGACCATCTATTCATAGCTCTAACGGATGGGTGAAGGCAAGTTCATTGTCATGATTTGACTTAATGATATTCAAAATACATGTCCCCCTAGTGCCATCATGGAAAAGACCGCTTATAAAAAGCTATTTGCATACAGCAAGAATGCATCAAGTAAAAAAAATCACCCTACATTCTGTTGGCTAATCAATGGATAAGGAGTATGAAGAATTTAATAACCCAGGACCAAGTCACACTTGGGTGTGTGCAGGCCATATTTTAGGTCTATAGTGAGTATCTTGCCACCATATTTTTTGGGAAACAAATAATTATGATTTTTTTTTTACAACCTCTTGGCTTTTAACAAGTACTCAGATTTTCTCCATGTGAATCTCTGCTCTACTCATGTATCAGCTTTCCATTTTTATCTTAATTTAAATGTCATCTAGAGATGAATTCTTGTCCTTGTGTGATTATTCGACTCATTTAAATCATTGCTACATTTTCATTTTCATCAATTTGAATTAATTATAATTTCCAAACTTCAAAAGGTTGTAAGAGCTATGTATCTTTAAGAGCATAATGGCCATCTTGCGGTATGCAGATGATTCAGATAAATATCTACGTGAGAGAAAAACAAACAAACACAATAAAAACAAAAACAAAAAAATCTTCAAAATATGTAACAAATATTTAAGGATATATAACAATTTTTAATTACGTCATATGCTGTGCACTAAATGTGAAAAGCACGACTGTATCCATATAAAACGGATTGGAGGAGATTTATGTATAAAGGTCACGTATAATAATAGCAAGCAAGAGTCACAATTGAAAGTTTGGGGTTTTAAAGGGCAAATCCTTCCAAAATCAATCCCACCCTTTTTTCGAATAATCTCAGCGACTTGCTCAAGGGTCAGAGAGAGATAAGGCAGAGATAAGGCAGAGAGAGAGGAGAAAAGAGAAGAGAGAGGAGAGGAGAGGAGAGAGGAGAGAGAAGAAACAAGAGAGAAGAGAGAAGAGAGAAGAGAGAGAAAAGAGAGAGCAGAGAGGAGAAAAGAAAGAGCAGAGAGGAGAGAAGAGAGAGCAGAGAGGAGAGAAGAGGATTGAAGAGAGAGGAGAGAGGAGAGAAGAGAGCAGGGATGGGGGAGAAATGAGCGAATAGGGAGAGAAAATGGGGGTGAAGGGGTAGAGAAAGTGCAGAAGAGAAATGGAAAACAAGGCATCGTCAGAAAAAAGGAAGGGGAGAAAATTGGAAGGGAGAAAATTGGAAAGGGGAAAAGGACAAGAAAGGAAGAGAAGAAATAGGAGAAAAGAAAATTGAGGGTAAAAGGAGAAAAAAAAATTAAACAGAGGAGAAAAATGAAATATAAGAAAAGGAAAAAGAGAAGAAAATAAGGATAAGACAAGGACGTGAAAAAGAAAGGAAGAGAAATAGGGGAGGGAGATAAATGGAAGAGAGAGAGAGGGAGAGAGAGCGTACAAAAGCAAGTAGGAAAGGAAAAGGAGAGAGGAGTGGAAGGTGGGCAAAATACGAAAGAGAAAAGGTTGATAATCAACAGATAAGGAGAAAGAATGAGAGAGCATTGGTACGTCAAGAACTCACAGTTGCCTTAACTGAGAATAAAGAAAACAAACGTTAGACCATGACATTAAACCAATTCAGAAATGAAATCGATTTCATTGACTTATGATTCAATCACCATGGCTCTCAATGTGGAAATGACAGAGCCGCAAGAGCGCAAATGAATTTCTCCCACCCGGCCCGGTAAGTCATATTGCATGCTAAACCTGCCAGTTATAGGGTGTGAAAATGTCATCGACCCTATTTGTGGGCGCAAAGAGAATGAAGGAGAGAGAGAGAGGAAGAGAGAGAGAATAACTAGGACAAGCTGAAATGTCATGTCTATTCACTGGAAAGCTGACTTCCACCATAGAGGCACCTTTACACAGACATTTCTATGGTTCCTCTTAGGATATAATTGGCAAGGAGCTTTGAATGCCAAACAAAGCCAGTTACAGGTCCCATATTTGTACTTTTTTCATTTCTTGACCGTTGTAAACTGTTGTGGTTGTTGGACAATCAGGATATGTTTCCTTGAATATGAATTCAAATAGGGTACAACTAATTTTTAAAGTTCCATAATTTTTGCCCTACGTAGCAACAAATGCTGTTTGTGATTTGCATTCTGACTAATGACTAATTTGTAACAGGTACATTTAAATGAAATCTTTTGTATCGTGGCACTTCACAAAGCTGTACACATTAAATTGTCCGTTGCTTGATGACAACATGGAGATCCTGCGTGGCATCCAGGGGGTGAGCAACATGAAACATGCAGGCAGGATATAAGACCCAGAGAGGGACATGAGAGGGACATGAGAGGGAGAAAAAGATATAGAGGAAATATGACTGGAAAGTTCTTCCCCCTAATGCCTACTGCCTACATGTACATGTACATGTAGGTCAAACCAATGTCTTGAGCCCATGCGTTTCCATTTTGACGTGAAAACTGGAGAAACAAACCTACATTGATTTGAATTGGATCCTAAGGGGCATTGATATGGCTATGATGCATTTCCCATGCATTTCAATGACAATATATTTGCTTAAAGGCAAAGGCGCCAAGAAAATTGTGGACATGTTCAAAGTTTTGAATTTCCCACTGCAGTTCCGCTTCAATTCTCTGCATCGAAACAATATCGAAGTGACTTTGAAATTGAAACGCAAATGCATGCATTTCAAATATTAAACACAACAGAATAACTTTTTATGACATATACATGTATGAATAGAAATGAATGAATGCTGGCATGTAAAATATGAATAATAGCAAAGTTTCATAGCTGGTGACTTTTATAGAGACTTAGGTGGTACATGTACATGTAAGTGTTTTATAAGTAACGTTTTTATTATTATTATTTTGTTGCCTCCGTTTGGTATTAACAGTTTTAAAGTAAGCAATGAATAAAAAATACTTAAAAACTGCTTCCAAGATATCAACATGGGAACTTCCCTCCCAATAAATACAAAGAAAGACTTTTGCCAAATGTAGTTTCTTAATAATCAATGTTTGTTGATTGGTTTCTGAAGAACTCTTCACTATTTAACCACACAAAAAAAACATGAAAATGAAGTATTGAGATAATGAACATATCTGCTCAAATATGTTTGAAGGAAGTCTAACTCCAAAAAGATGTATCTCGTGACAATATCGTCATTTTAATAAGAACCTTGAAAATATACATTTCCTTCCTAAAATAAAACCGCGGTGAATCATCGCCCGGTGGCTGACTCATAATTATTTAAGAATTGAGATCAGTTTACAAATAAGCTTCTTCTTTTCACGTATGCTCCCATAAATTTCTTTCCTTTTAAACAAAAAAATTATTTGTCACTGATTTTTTTTAATTGTTTCATGGTGTTTTGTAGTCTTTTTTAAACTTTGTTCAAAATACAGCTTCCTTCATAAAATTTCCTTAATAGCTCAAGTCAACTTTTGTTCCTATTCTTTAAGGGGAATATAGAGAAATATTACTCTCTGAATCAATAACATAAACTTTCTTGGTTATTTTATGAATTTGAGTGAATTTTGATCATGTGATAACATTTCCAAAGAAACTGTCTGATCGCAATGAGAAAGGGTTGATTATGCCCGCACATATACGTGTAAGAATTAGTATTACATGTACATTGTGACGCTATGGTAGAGATTGACTCAGCCTTGCACTGCACATTGAAAAAGAGTACATGGGACTACCAGTACACAGCAATATGCAAAGAAGTTTGTTCCAAACGCTTCAGCTATTTCTTGACTTTTTTAAAACGTAGGAGCATTTGGAGTTCAATCATTTTGAGGGGACAAAATTTTCTTCTCCAATAGTTTTCCGCATTGACATAAAACAAAAAGAGTCACCTTAAAAATGGAGGCGAAGTTCACCAGCTATGAAACAATGTTAGAAGAGCAAAGTTCATTGAACCCACCTTGGCGAGGTGAAAGATCCCCATTAGAACCTTGATGTTGAGGATGAGGATGGTTGGAGGTACATGAAGCGGGAGGAAACCTCTGAATATGCATTGGGGTAGGGTGGACACCGGTACCCATGAATACCGTTGGTACATGGGTGTGCATGTGTGGCGGGATACCCGCCGTATTGGGGTAACCCCCCAGCATGTGAGGGGGGTACACCTGCTGGTTACCGGGAGGGGGCTGTTGGAACATCGGTGGCTGCTGCTGGTACATTTGCTGCTGTACCGGCGCTGCAGCCGGTGCCTGGTTGTGGTTGGGGTAGACGGGTGCCTGGTTGATGGCGTCGCGGCTGTCCTGCGGTACTACAGGCAGCTGCATGGGCATGGACTGCATTGGGGCCGGAGGCTGGAGGGGTAGGTTGTTGGCCATGGTTTGGACGCATCCGTGCCCAGTTTTCACCATGTGGATTTGCGGAGGGGTGGGGGAATTGGAAAGGAGTTGAACTAGCGTTGGACCTGAAGAAAAGACAACAGCATTCATTATTTATAAAGTTAAGTCAAAATAACCTCAGTTTATGTTGATTCCAGCTGGGCATTCATATAGTCTTGTTCTCAATATATTAAGTGCCTGTATTGCACTTAAACTTATCATACTTTATATTGCATAAAACATTTAACATTATATACATTCCAAACAATTATATTTAAGCAAAAAGAATATTCATGTTATGTATCGATTGAATAGGTGGCAGGCATAATACAGCACAGTGTATGCATAGTACATGTATACAGGTACAGCAAAAATCACATAACATACATGTACATATACATGTACTTGGCTTAACATTCACAATCACAATCTTCCATCCAATATGGACGAGTGCACCATTATAATTCCATGAAAAGCATGTTAAAATCATATACATTTAATACTGCATGTTCATTCGTCTTGTTTAAAAAATACAAACCTGGTCTTTGTATCCACAATTAACATCAAAACAGTGGGTCTTGATATTACATCACGCGAGGAGGTAATCTTCTGTACACAACTTGCATTGAAGTATACGTATTAAACAGTATGGCGTTTCACATGTGACACGTAGCCAGATATTATTGTCTAGTACATGTACATGTATGTACAGGTACTAATATACACCAATGCATTGCTCTATAAATGGACCTTGTTCAATGTTCAATGGACCTATTCAATGTGTGTGTATATTGTTGACATAGTATTATGCGCCGATACACAGAAAACTTCCCTAGTGTAGCGAAAAGAACTTTGATCGGTACACAATAATCAGGTGAATTGCGCAATGTTTATGGAGATACATGGACCATAGTACATTTCTCAAGATTGTCTGGAGTTATTCAGCACAACACAAACATCATTACAGAATTTGTAAAACATTAAGTTATTTCTCAAATGTTAAAACAGACCTGTTTACTTACATGTACATGTACATGTATATATTCAAATTTATGGTTGCTTCTTCCCTGGGCCTAGTTGCAGGTTTAATATTCCATTAAACTTTTTTAATGAATGAGCTACAATAATTTGAATGCAGTCTACATGTACATACAATGTGTATTGCTATGTTGGAAAAGCCCCAGGCAAGCTTTCAGTTAGTCAAGATCAACCTTTTATTTGTATTTAACAATTATGCATAGAGTTTGAATATTTTCAGTAAATTCATACACACTGATCTATGTACATGTACAACGTACATGGAGATGTCTTACAAGGGCAATACACTGTACCCATTATACCCCTTTCAACAAAATTCTGTCTTCACAAAAAGGTTTTTATACCCAATAATTAGCACAGTTTGGAAGACACAAAGAAAGGATAACCAAGACTCTTGGGATAACCAAAGCCCTTTACACAATAGGGCTAGCCAAGCAGGTAGACTATAGTCTAAGTGCACAAACCCATGTCAGTCATTGTGCATAACAGTGTGTCTGCATGGTGAGACTACACAGACTGCATGGTCTACTACACGCCATAGGCTTTGTACTTTTGTATGCTTTACGAGACTGACAGAGCTAGGCTCACCTCAAGGCTTTAGGAATTGAGGTAAACTGTCAAATTAGAGTATGTGCATGCAGACTACTATAGGTACCCAGGGGGTTCCAATTTCTAGGGGTACATTAAACCTTACCCACTTGCTTCACCTACTGCACTCAAAAGAGGGGATTACCCTGAAGATTTGCCATTGTGTTGTGATTTACAATGCCCTGTGTTACCCAAGAATGGAATGGCACTAACCATACTAATGTCTGTTACAATGTACATGTATATCACAGAGCAACAATTGTTATATCATTGTGTGCATCACTGTAAGGGTGAGAAGAGGGCATGGCAAGTGGATGTCATACATGTACATGTACATGTACATGTAAGAAATATGCAAGTGTAAATTGTACCATGAACGAAACGTAGGCCTACCATGTAATATCATAAGGTCTATAGAACCATACTGGTACAGGTACAGACACGTGTTAAAAATAAATCAGAGCTCTATCATCAAAAGGCCATTTTCGTAGAGTGACCAAATTTCATATACGTCTTTGTGTAGCACCTCAATAAAAATAATTTTATTCACCCATTATTAGAATAATTGTATTTCTATATTCAGAATACAACTTTCATACATATTGTGTTGTTACATGTACATTGTAGGTGAGGCAAGCCATAATGTTTGTCCTACCTAGTAACAACTAATGTATGCATTTTGCATTTTGACTATTGAGAATTTGTAACTGGTGAATGAAATATAATTTGTATTGAGGTGCCTCAAAATCAAAAAGTCATTATGCATACATTTGGTTACCTGGCAAAAATGGCATATTGTGGACCAACCATGGACCAACATTAAATATAAATGTACTGCACATGTACAATAATACTTGTACAGGTAAAACATGAAAGCTCTAATGCTGGAATGAAAAAGCTGGAACTGCTTTTGGAATTCAGCCAACACTGTCCATACAGACCATTACAGCCCATACATCATACTCTGCTGTGTTTCCCATTACTGGACTACGCTTGACCTTGCTAAAGGACAGTTCCCCTGACCTTCCATGACCTAACCTGTATCAAACCAAGCTGCGTTTACATCAATGCACTGATGCACTGAAAGTGTGTTCTCTATGAAAGGTAAAGACCAGTATTGGAAACGCCCCAATTGCAAAGAATGAATTGGAAGATCTTATTACCAATCATGTGAAAGAATATGTTTTGACTAATACATGTACAGTTCATGATGATAACAATTTTGCCAGAAAACCACCTACTAATTGATATATTTTGTAAATTAGTTTATCTATTGGACTGTGAGAGATAAACGCATGTGTCGCACACGTGTGCGTAGTCCCATATACATCTTTCTGTGTACAGTGCTTGTAACTTCAGGAGAATGGGCCAAATTTCTTATCATTTTGATGATTCCAGAACCTTGCAGTACACACCAATACTTATATACACTGTATGCTAGGTGATCAACATTTTCTGATCGATTCCACAACGTTATTTCATAATGCAATCGCATGACCATAACTGGCCTTTATCTTTAAGGCGTTTTGTCTATAGATTCTTAATACTTTAGGTACTTTTATTGTTTAAGACACTTACGAGCAACCTTGCTGAAGGAGAGTTCCCCTGACCTTCCATGACCTAACCTGAATTACACAAAGTTGCATTGTCATTCATGCACTGAAAAAGTGTTCTCTCGGGCGATTTGTCTATGGATTCTTCATACTTGAGTCTCTCTATTTATCTTTTCTTGTTTCAATTGGCACTCACAACAAACCTTACGAAAACAAGGACATAATTCATCATAGGGTATTTTTTTTAGATGATTCTAGATAATACTGTTTTGAGAAGAAAAAAATGAAGATTTTTTAATATTATTTTTAATAAGGTTTCACTTTTGACAATTAAATCAAGGAAAGACTTTCTTCATAGTAATTCATGCAGATCGCAATCATGCATCAGAACACCTTTCACTTCATAGCCCTGCATAAACTGCTTTCCTTGAAAAATTTAGGTGGTAGACTCAACCCTACAACCTGGAAGTCTGTATCATGTACAGTGTATTGTACAACCTGCAAGTTCGTACAGGATGTAATGTACATGTAAATCAAAACGGCACCATCTTTTGAAGGCCATTTCCCAACTGACCAGGCAATCTGACATTTAAAGAACTCTTGACCTTACACAAGCAAGTCCAGAGTGCAAACTGGAGAGTAAGGAATAAAAAGGAAAACTGTTTGTGAACTCCTAAGGCTAAATGTTCAAATAGCCTAATTTCTAGTTCGGGCTCTGACCTACATGTACATGTAGGTCAAGTCTGA